>OY813003.1:21121412-21316412 GCA_963681545.1 Germaria angustata
GAAATAAAGAATTTTTATGAATTAGACCGATTGTATTTTTCATTCTAATTTCAGAGTGGCGAACAGGTACAACTGGCCGTGTCATTTTATATGATGAAGATACCACGTCTAAAACAGAGAATGAATGGAAGAAGTTGAATACGTTACAACATTATAATGTTCCTGATGGTGCTGGTTTAAGCTTGGTACCAAAACAAAGTTCGATTTATAATTTTTCCATACTATCGGACAAGAACGAAAAAACTCACAAGTATGTACTTCTTGTTTTATCTGTTAAATCTAATAAACATAACAAAATATTCAATATAATTATTATTCGTGGTGTTTCCTAAAATAATTATGTAATTTTGTTTGTTTATAATTTGTTGTGGGCCAAGTCCACTTAAGCCATCGTGTTTAAAAAGCATTCAAACTCATATTATATAAGTAGGTTTTCGATTAATTACAGCTTAGTTCATTAAAAATAAAAAAAAAAAAAACAAATAATAAACATAATTAAATTCTATGATGTGAAATTTAAAAACCGCTCGATTAAAATTATAAAATATTGTTATTGTCGGTTAGACAAATTTATGTAATTTTTTCCTTCCATAACATCCCAGTAAAAAATGGAAGTCAATATCAAGGGGCGACCTTTTCATTACTTCAAAAAGTCAGTAGTGAATTTATTTTTTAAATAAAATAAAATATTTATTTTTTAAAATCGACATAAAATTGTTATTTTTCTGCAAACAATAGGTGATGGAATAACTCTCACATAAGGAAAAAGAGATCTTAACTATTGGCAAATTTTTATACCTCCAAAATTATATTCTTTAAAAAAAAATAAAAGGTATACTTTTTTATGTACCTATAATGAAGACAGCTTTCAAGTCGGTAAAAAGGCATCAAAAAAGAGAACATCGACACAACCCTTTTTTCTTCGGAATATTTTCCATTTTCTTGTTGTACTAATTGTGAATGAGTTTATAAAATAGCGAAAAATTAGCTTTTAAAAAAATTTTACAAATAAAATACAAAAAGAGTAGTTAAAAAAAATGCAAAATTTTCATAACGAGTTAGCTAAAAATGGATTGAATTATAGCCAAGTACATACACATATGTACATATGTACGTGGCGTACGTTTGTATTATTTTATATAATCGACTTTTCGGGAAGCGTGAGTAGTGTTTACAGTTACTTTTTATTTTGAACATCTTAATAATTTTTGTTTTCGTGCTTTTGGTAACTTTTATAACTTGCGAGTTTGAACTGAACTTGTACTTTTTTGTTGTTATAATTAAATTATCTGCATATATATTATATAAGTCAATGGATAATAATCCTTACTGACTAGCAGTTTAAAGTAAATATAGATCTAAAATAAGGAATTTAATTGTGATTTAAAAATACTATTCTGCAGCGAAACATCTAAGTATTCACAATAGCTATTATATAATTTCAATGACTTATTAATTGGTTCATTAAGTGCATAATCAGTTCTATGAAAGTCAGTGTGAAGAAAGTTGTACTTCCTAAAAGATCTCTGAGGAAGGGATATTTTTATATCACCAAGTAATTCAGTACATTCAAGAGTACTATTGACAATTCCATGAAGGAATAACAGAGCAGAGATTTTTTAATTTTGTCTAAAGGTATTTTTCTTCGGCTTGAGGTCAAATTTTGAAAAAGTTTCATAAATAAAAAACCAATTTATATTTGTTTTTTTTTCTTTATTTATTATATTTCACCAATATTTCGATCAACTTCGTTGATCATCATCAGGGGACTACTTTTTTCTTTTTTTATTTTGTACTATGTTTATTTATTAGCTTTCTGCATATTTGCACGCAACTCTCAACGTCTCTCTTATAGTTTAATTTCTTATCATTTGGTACATTACTAACATGTAGCATTTCAAGAGTATATATCTTTCTGTAGTTATTTTCCCTTTGTAATATTTTTACATTGTTAAAGTCTGGCTTGTGTCCCGTTGCTGCACAATGGGCGGCAAGTGCTGTTTTTGGTATTTCAGAATTTTTAATTATTTTTATGTCCGATTTATGGGATGCGAGTATTGTCTTTAATTTTCCAACATATATTTATGGACACATATTCGTCCCGTCTCCAGTGCAACCGATTTGATAAACCAAATTTGATTCTTCTTCTTTCTCCCGTTTTGATTTTGCATTACTGAACAACTTGTTATTAGTATTATAATTTTTGAACGCTAAGGTGTTCTTTTTCTTTGTTGTAAATGTTTGATTGTTTTAATCTTTCAGAAAAACCTGATATGTAAACTGTAGATTTATATATTTTTGAAGATTTTGGAACTTTTTCATTTTGTTTGTTTTGTATGTTCGTTACTTGTTTTACTAAATCGTCAATAGTTAGTTTCGGAAAATTTTTCGCGGTGTTTATTATAACTCTTCTCGGATGCTTCGAATAGAAATTAATTAATCGGTATGAGCACCTAGGTTTCTGGTACCAATCTAACTTAAGTACTGAATTGCGTCTGATTATGATCGAATCAAGATATGGTAGTTTGTTATTATTTTCTATTTCCATTGTAAACTGGATTTGGTTATTATAAATATTTAGTTTTGTTAGCGTCTCCTCTACCTTGTCTGATCTGACTATGGCGAATAAGTCATCTACGTACTTTGTAATTATGCGTGGCTTGATTTCCATTTTCTCTACGGTTACTTTCAGAAGTTCTTCCATTAAAATATCGACTATTATCGGTGAGATAGGTGATCCCATTGGCATTCCCTTCTTTTGCTCATAAAATTGATTTTTATATTTGATATATTTATATGATATAAAAGATATGAGTACTTCATTATCTTGTATTTTAATGTTATTAAGTCTTTGTTTGAACTCTACTGCATCTTTTACATTGTAGATCGAATCCCTAGTTAAGTTTTTAGGAATATCGGCCAAGTACTTAGATAACCTATGCGATGGTGAATTAACTGATGAGCATATCGGTCTAAGTGGGTTGTCAACTTTATGAATTTTGGGCAATCCATATATCCTCGGTGGAACTGCGGTTTTTACGGTTAACCTGCTCTTTTCGGACAAATTTATAATCTTTGTGTTAACTAGTTTTTCGATGAGGGCATTATTTTTATTCTGTATCACCATTGTTGGGTCTTTTTGAAGACGCTTATATGTACAAAGATTTCCAACGATATTGTTAATTTTTGTTTTATAGTCAGTTTTCTTCATTGCTACTGGAACATTTCCTTATCAGAATTCAATATAAGTATATCATCATTTTGCTGTAAAAATCGTCTAACTTGTCCCACTGTGTCTAAAATATAAGTGTCTCTTTTATCATGCTTGTACTTGTGTATGTGGTCGTCAATTAATGATACTAGGTTCGCTCTAGATATCTATTACATGAAAATTATAAATATGTCTTTTTCAAGCTCTCGCGGCATTTTTTCTTTAACTTTTTGGTTGCTTTGTAAATGCATTTCGGGATGATACCCGATTGCCTACATTTGTTGAGAAACGTTACTGACGTTTGAATATTTACCAGATTCTTGCTCTGTTTAATTCTTGAGAATGTTGATTGCGTATTTGTCATATTTTTGTTTGATGCTTTTGTATAAAGCCATTGTGACTTCTAATTGCGGCGTGCCTTCCGTTGCAGAGATTTTTCTACAGACTTCTAAGGATTTCATTGAAATTCATATACATCTATGCTCATAAGAAATTAAAGGAGTTGAAAAATACAAAAAAGAAAACACAAATTTTAGAAACTTAATTTGAACTTTTTCCAGGCGACATACATATGTGTATCCTAGCATTAGAGCTCCAAATAAAGGATGCATATTCCAATAAAGATCATACAAACGATGAGAAAATAATTTTTTTTTATAAAAATCAAAATTCCTAGTATTCCGTTTAAGAAAGCTTAAAAGAGAATAAGCTCTCGGAATTATATAATTTAAATGATTCACAAAAGATAATTTATAATCAAAAACAACACCAAGGTTAAGGATCTGATTAACAAATTGTATACTAGCATTGTTCTTAAGATAAGAAGTATTCAAAGTATGGCGGAATCTTTAAAAAGTCATATGCCTGCAGTTTTTAATATTAATTGGAAGGACATTTAGGTTAGGTTAGGTTAGGTTGATTGGAGGGGTATGTCAGCCCATGTCACACGACATACACCTAAGCCAGTGAAGGCTTGTTGTGCGCTCCTTTGAATTTAACCATAACATATTGACCCAAAGGTCTAGAGAAACTCCGTGTCACTTACAAAGTTCCTTAATTTCCTCCAGCATATTCCCCGTAATCGGCTTATGTCCGGTAAGATGTCACCCCCAAGATATCGGGATCTTATTTGTGAGAAGGCGGGGCATTGGCACAAATAGTGTTCCAATGTTTCGCTCTCCTCCCCACATGCTCTACATTCATCTCCTCCCGCTATTCCGACGCGTTTAAGATGTGCCAGTAGTTGAGAGTGCCCTGTGACAACTCCCATTATTCTACTTAGTTCGAGCTTACTAAGTTTTAGCAGCTCCCTCGTTCTTCTCTCGTTTGGATCTCCCCATAGAATTTTTGTATTGATTCCCATGGTTCCGTTATTCCAGAGAGTTGAATGGGCCCTATGTGCCCAAGTCTTTAGCTCGGATTTAACTGCATCGAAAGGTTTCGCGCATTCCAAGCTTATATTACCTAACTATTGCCCTAGAAGCAAGTGAGTTTACCCTTTCATTTCCAGTTATCCCCGCGTGCCCTGGCACCCATATGATGCGCACCTCACCATGTGTCGAGTAACTGTTAATAACGTTTTTGCAATCCCAAACTGTACGTGATTTACTGCGTTCCTTTGAGATTGCTCTAATGGCCATCTGACTATCTGTGAATATATTCACAAGTCCTGACCTCCCCATTACGTTGAGTTCCCTGATACACTCCGTTATCGCCCGAACTTCCGCCTGCAAAACTGTGCAATAGTCCGGCAGGCGGAAAAACAGTTCTGTGGTGTTTTCTATATAAACGCCAAGTCCCGTTTTCCCTCTCGACCTTGATCCATCCGTGTAACAATGAAGCCCCATGGGGATCTGGTTCCAAGGGTCGGTCAACCAGGAATGGATGTCGGGGATCAATGTTCCGCAGTTGGCCTCTAGTCTAGTCTCCGGTATGCGGTCATTTGCAACATTATCCGGTATGGACTCTCCTATGGCCGTAAAGATTCGTTGATGATGCGCTTCGTGTTCCTGATCGATCCACTCACCCATCACCTTTAGTCGTTTTGCTGCAAGAGCCGCTTCGTATTTTATACGAATTTCGATTGGCTGGATAGATAATATTGTTTCCATCGCCCCTGTTGATGTCGTTCGGAAGGCCCCACTTATACCAAGACAGCCGGTTCTCTGAACTTTCTGTATATTTGTGCCTATGGCCCGTTTACAGATTGACCAACATATATGAGCCTTTTTGACTCTTTCGTTTATGTGGTCTTTCCATTTTGATTTCCGATCGAGAATGACTCCTAGATACTTCACCCTGTCGGAAATATTTATTGTCCTTTCAAGAAAGCGCGGCTCATCATATGGAGCTATCTTCGTCTTTCTTGTAAATAGGCTAATTTCAGTTTTTTCTGGGTTAACGTTCAACCCTCTTGGTTGAGCCCAGTTGTGTGCCAGGGTTAATGCCTCCTCGGCCTTCCTGCACAAATGATTTGGATCCCTTCCCTTCAGAAGTATCATGACGTCATCTGCATAGCAGACTGTCTCGAATCCCTCATCGGTCAGAGTCCTAATAAGGGTATATATTGTTGTGGTAAATAGAAGGGGTGACAAAATCCCCCCTTGTGGAGTTCCACATTGCACCCTTTTTTCTTATACTTATATTGTGCGCCTCGCAATTAATCCATCTGTTCCTTAGCATACTGCCAATCCAGTCGCGTATCGCCCGGTTGACATTAAACTGGTCCAGAGAATGGATAAGTGTGTCGGTATGCACGTTGTTGAAAGCCCCCTCAATGTCAATGCAAACCGCGAGAGTGTACATTTTTTCATTAAGAGACCTTTCTATAAAGTACACCACATTATGCAATGCAGTGTCCACTGATCTACCTTTGACGTATGCGTGTTGCTTGAACCTCAGCATATGGCCTGCGATCCTGCCTTTAACCATGTCGTCGATTATCCTCTCCATGGTTTTCAGCAAGAAGGAAGTTAGGCTTATTGGTCTATAAGCCTTTGGTGAAGAATAATTTGGCTTGCCAGGTTTGGGGATAAACACTACCCTCGCTTCCTGCCAGCCTACTGGAATATATGCGTGTGTTAGGCATGCATTATAAATTCCTGCAAGATGTGTCGAAACTAAATTCATCCCTTTCTGCAGGAGCGCCGGAAAGATACCATCCGGACCCGCAGCCTTAAACGGAGAAAAGCTTTTTATCGCTTCCATAACCATCCTATCGCTGATAATAGGCACCTCATGTTCACCACTTCTCTCATCGTCCAGCATAGCCGAAATTTCGGCCGGGCTGCATGGAAAATGTGTATCCATGAGGAGTTTAATGGTTTCCTCCACATTTTCAATTGTCTTGCCCGTTTCATCCACTAATGATTCAGCCTGGATGTGGGCTTTTGACAAAAATTTTTTAATTTTAGAAACATCGCTTACACTGTCCACCTGTTCACAGAAAATCCTCCAGGATGTACGTTTAGCTGTTCTTATTCTCTTGTTGTAATTTCGGAGTTTATCACGATAATCCTCCCAATATACTGGTAATCTTTTACGTTTCGCTCTATTATAGAGTCGGCGGACTTCCCTCCCCATTGCCCGAATCTCCCCTGTCATCCAGGGTTTCTCGTATGGGGATTTTCTTTCCCGAAGTGGGCAACTCTCTTCAAACGACTCAACTAAAGCGTCCGTAATGATTTTGACCTTACTGTCTATGTCCTCTCTTTCTAGGCGATTGAGAGAAACCTGCCCTAAATGAGAATCAAGTGACCTTTCGAATTTTGCCCAATCAGTTCTAGCCCTGTTTCGAAAGGTTATAGGTTCTGGCGGTTGCCTTGCAATTTTAAACATGATATAACGATGATCTGAGAATGAGTGCTCGTTCAGAACCCTCCATTCAGCAATTTCATCGATTACGTTTTCAGAACATATGGTTACATCTAATACCTCTGCTCTAATTCTATTAATAAAGGTAGGCGTATTACCAGTATTAACAGTTAATAGATCGTTAGTATTCAGAAATTCTAAAAGAGCCTGTCCCCTTTTATTAATGTTAGTACTACCCCATGCAATATGATGCGAATTAGTATCGCATCCGATTAGTACTTTCCTACCTTTTATTCTGCAATCTTCAACCAAGTGTTGTAATTCCGACGTTGGTGGTAGTGTCGGTGCATCATACGGCAAGTATACTGATGCTAGGCATATGTTTCCATTTCCCTGCTTCAGTACTGTTGCGTCTGCTGTTTACAACTCTGTGGATAAAAGAAAGCATAAATTTTTGTGACTAAGAATACTCCATCAAACCGTGAGTTGCCGTCTCGCTCCGGTGGAGGTTAATTTGGATGACCTCCCACATCATCCTTCTAATAGGCGGTCCTCTTGGGAGTTGGTGATTTTGTGCTCCAACTCCTCCTTGGCCGTCTGGACCTCCGAGACACCCGCCTGATTTTGGCTAGATGCAGCCTGTGCCGTGCTTGTCCTATCGTTGGTGGGGGTGGTTTTCCCCTGGCTGCCGATACAGGACTTGCCTATTTTCAAATAGACAGCTTTTGAAACAAAGAACACCTTCCCTTCAGATTTGGAAAGGCTGGAAATAGATCCTTGTCGATGCCCACCACAAAAAGAGTTCCATTTTGGTCCTCCTCTCTGTGGAACACTTCCCATTTCTCTACCGCCAGTTCTTTGTTTTGTTTACCAATAACCTCCAAAACACGGTCGGATGTGAATTTGCATCCCCATCCTTTGATGTAGAAGATTGCCTTGGTTAGAGTTGGTATATTTCTCCCTTCCACCAGTTCCAGCTTACAGCACATTTAATTCAGACCAGACTACAACTCTACTATCATCTTCCTGCAAATCCTAATAATCACGAATACAAAAAATAGGCTTAAAAATATTTAAGTCATCAGCATACAGATATCATTAATAAAAATGTTAAAAAGTAACGGACCTAAAACGCTATCTTGAGAAATACCGGAAGAAGGAATAAAAGGATCAGAGCACAGACCATTAATAGAGACTACACAAAGTCTATTAATTAAATAATGCCGGAGCCAACTAAGTATTTGAGTGTGGAAATTATTTTTAGATAATTTTAGTAGTAGCAAATCATCTGTAACGCGTTTAAAGGCTTTAGCAAAATCTGTGTAAATAGAATCAATATGATCACCACTTTCAAAGCAGGATATTCAAAATTGTGTAAAAACTACTAAATTAGTAGTAGAAGATCTGCCTGTAATAAAACCATGCTGGGAAGGAACAAAGTATCTTTTCAAATTAAAAAATATTTTGTCATACACGATGTCCTCAAAAACTTTAGCAATATTTGTTATTTTAGCAATTGGTCTATAGTTTGTAACCAAGTTCCTATTCCCAGTTTTCAGAACTGGAACAATTGTAGTAAACCTTCATTTATGAATAAAGAAAACTTCCTTTAGTGAAAGTTTAAATATAATTTTTAATGGTAGTGACAAAGAAACACATAAATACCATCAATATCATACTTACATATATGAATTCGAAAGCTTAAAAATTCCAGTGCGAACATCTTCTTCCGACACCTGAAAGGAACCAAAGTCAAAAAATGTTACAACATTATCAAGATTAAAGTCCGTATGATAATGACCACTGATAAATTTTTTTTCCACTAATTTTTATTTATTCTATCTTCATTAAACTAAACTAACAATAAGTATTCAAATCTTAAATATAGATATAATAATTAGGCCCAACCAGTGTCGGACATAAACTTAGTGATAGTAATTAAAAATACATATATGTCGTGTTAAGCACAAAAATATTTTCAAAAAGTTTCATCTGGAGTGTGGCGTATTAAAAGCCGTAGTATCCCTCTTTTTTAAGCGGATGTGTCCAGTAAAGTTTAAGATATTACGAGCCAGGAGATTCGGATGTGACTCGAGTTTTGTTAAATATTTGCCTGCATATTTTGCAATTTCAGCGGTCACAAGTGGCATATTTAAATCACGATGTAAAATAGAATTTTTCATGTACCAAGGAGCCGATGTTATTAACCTTAAAATTTTGTTTTGCATACGTTGTATTCTCTCTACATTGGAAGCTGAAGCAGTGCCCCATAGCTGAATTCCATAACACCATATGGGTTTCAAAAGCGACTTGTATATTAAAAGTTTACAATTTAGACTGAGGGTAGAATTTCTACCAATCAGCCAATGTATCTGGGTTAATTTAAGCTTCATTTGTGTTAACTTAGAGTCAATGTGCTGTTTCCATGTAAGCCGTCCGTCAAGATGTATTCCAAGGTATTTCACCTGTGAATGTTGAGGAACAACTTGATTGTTGATTCGAATGGGGGAACAAGTGTCTCTTCGTAGGGTAAATGTGACATGAACACACTTTTGTTCATTTACTTTTATTCTCCATAAGTTCAACCACAGCTCCAACAGGTTAATATGTTCCTGAAGATATCGGGATGCCTCGTGAGGGTTTTCATGCATCCTAAGGCAGGCCGTATCATCGGCAAATGTAGAAGTAAGGATATTACTGCTTAAAGGCATATCACAGGTATAAATCAAATACAAAACTGGCCCCAGTATACTCCCCTGTGGCACACCGGATGAGATAGTTTCGGGCACACTCATGAAGTCTCCTTACACAACAGTGAACTTCCGGGCAAGAATGTAACTTTCCAAAAGATTTACTATGTTTATTGGTAGATATGTCTTCAATTTTAAAATTAGGCCTTCATGCCACACTTTATCAAATGCCTGAGAAACATTAATAAAGAGGGAAGAACAATACTTCTTTTCTTCCAATGTTCTTCCAGATAGTTCTTAAGAGAAGCAGATTTTTAAGATGCAAGCAACTCTTGGAGTCGTTTAGTGCATTCTTTAAGTCTGATTTTATGTTGAGGTGATCTGTGCTGTTGCCATTCCCTTCTAGCTCTTCTTTTTTCACATACGAGAAGTTCAATATCCGCAGAATAAATTCTATTAAACCCACTCTGCGGATGGGAGGTAGTGGCATGTTTAGCAGCCTGTTTAATATTTTCGGTAAGATTGGCAATGTTAAATTCAATATCATCGGAAGTTCTAAGCTTGATGTTTTCCGTACAATGACTACTGAGATATTTTTTGAACCCCAGCCAATTAACACGATTTCTCATATTCACATATGGGTGAGGTAAGTCACTTCTTAGTGGGCTACAAATTGTAACGATCGTGGGAGAGTGATCGGAGGAGAGATCATGAGAAGCTTCAACATGAATTAAATCCCTAGATATATTTTTCATGACGCCAAAATCTATATGGAGTTTTTTGTATGTCAGTAGGCCGGTAAGTGGGCTCCCCGCTCGAAATGACGGGAGATTCGGATGGGACTCGAGTTTTGTTAAATATTTGCCTGCATATTTTGCAATTTCAGCGGTCAGAAGTGGCATATTTAAATCACGATGTAAAATAGAATTTTTCATGTACCAAGGAGCCGATGTTATTAACCTTAAAATTTTGTTTTGCATACGTTGTATTCTCTCTACATTGGAAGCTGAAGCAGTGCCCCATAGCTGAATTCCATAACACCATATGGGTTTCAAAAGCGACTTGTATATTAAAAGTTAAAATTTAGACTGAGGGTAGAATTTCTACCAATCAGCCAATGTATCTGGGTTAATTTAAGCTTCATTTGTGTCAGCTTAGAGTCAATGTGGTGTTTCTATGTAAGCCGTCGGTCAAGGTGTATACCAAGGTATTTCACCTGTGAATGTTGAGGAACAACTTGATTGTTGATTCGAATGGGGGAACAAGTGTCTCTTCGTAGGGTAAATGTGACATGAACACACTTTTGTTCATTTACTTTTATTCTCCATAAGTTCAACCACAGCTCCAACAGGTTAATATGTTCCTGAAGATATCGGGATGCCTCGTGAGGGTTTTCATGCATACTAAGGCAGGCTGTATCATCGGCAAATGTAGAAGTAAGGATATTACTGCTTAAAGACATATCACAGGTATAAATCAAATACAAAACTGGCCCCAGTATACTCCCCTGTGGCACACCGGATGAGATAGTTTCGGGCACACTCATGAAGTCTCCTTCCACAACAGTGAACTTTCTGGCAAGAAAGTAACTTTCCAAAAGATTTACTATGTTTATTGGTAGATATGTCTTCAATTTTAAAATTAGGCCTTCATGCCACACTTTATCAAATGCCTGAGAAACATTAATAAAGAGGGAAGAACAATACTTCTTTTCTTCAAATGTTCTTCCAGATAGTTCTTAAGAGAAGCAGATTTTTCAGATGCAAGCAACTCTTGGAGTCGTTTAGTGCATTCTTTAAGTCTGATTTTATGTTGAGGTGATCTGTGCTGTTGCCATTCCCTTCTAGCTCTTCTTTTTTCACATACGAGACGTTCAATATCCGCAGAATAAATTCTATTAAACCCACTCTGCGGATGGGAGGTAGTGGCATGTTTAGCAGCCTGTTTAATATTTTCGGTAAGATTGGCAATGTTAAATTCAATATCATCGGAAGTTATAAGCTTGATGTTTTCCGTACAATGACTACTGAGATATTTTTTGAACCCCAGCCAATTAACACGATTTCTCATCTTCACATATGGGTGAGGTAAGTCACTTCTTAGTGGGCTACAAATTGTAACGATCGTGGGAGAGTGATCGGAGGAGAGATCATGAGAAGCTTCAACATGAATTAAATCCCTAGATATATTTTTCATGACGCCAAAATCTATATGGAGTTTTTTGTATGTCAGTAGGCCGGTAAGTGGGCTCCCCGCTCGAAATGACGTCTAAGCCCATTTTTGAAATTGTGTTGAGCAACGCTCGACCTCTAGGTGTAATAAGACGCGATCCCCAGAACGTATGTTTCGCATTGTAGTCGGCAGCTGCTACGAAACAAGGGCCAAGAGCTTTGTAAAAATCCTCGTATTGATCCTCAGTGATTGAAAATCTGGGAGGGGAGTAAACTGATGATATCACAAGATTTGAACAAAAATTTTCGATGCAAATATTTGTTGCTTGTAGATGGTCTTCACAAATGTTCTCAAGAATATAGTGTTTGAGTCTTGACTTTATTAGAACTGCTGATCCTCCGCATGCTCTTCCTCTCGGGTCATTTGTATCATATAAGGTGTAGCCACTCATTATATCAATATTTTTTACCGTGCGGAAGTGCTCAAGTTCATATTTGTGTTGGCGAATGCCGTTTGCGTTCCAGAAACATACTTTTAACGTGTTCATGGCTTGTAACTAATGCTTGAAGCAGTGTGTTCTGCATTCGCAGCACTTCTTGCATCATGCTAGTGATATTTGTTGTAAAGTTGTTTATAGTTTGGACCAAATTATCAATAGTAGTTTCAAGGCGACTGAAATAAAAGCTGGCGTTTGCATTCGTTGAATTATTTGGTGGTGACACTTTTTGCATGGGAACAGAGTTGATCTTCACAGCGTCAGCATACGATACTTGTGGAATGATTGGTTGGGCCATTAGAGGATAAGTGGCGGAGTACGTATTTCCCGTTTGCGCTGGGGTTACTTTTGGCTTTTGACTCATACAGGACATCCCCTGTAGTTAGCAGTGTGATTACCTCCACAATTACTGCACTTCTTTTCCTTCTGGTCCTTCGACTTATTGCAAATAGCAGTGTTGTGTAATTCACCGCACACAACACAAACAGTATGTAATTTACAATAAGTTTTTGTATGGCCATATTCTTGACAATTATGGCACTGTACGGGTCCAGAACGCTTGTGTGGTTCTTCAACTGTGATTTTTCGATATAAGAGATATTTTAGGTTATAAATTGGATGGGTCTCATTTTTCTTCAATTTTATATCATTTGGCTCCAATTCAACGCGAAATAAAGGTTGGGGGATCTTCTCCCTGTTTATTATGTTAGAGACATTCTTTACCTTAAATCCCTGGAGGGTGAGAGCATCTTTTATTTCCTCAGGAACAACATAAGAATCTATGCCTTTCAATACGATCTGTAGGCCTTTAGCACTCTTAAGCTGGAATGTGTAGAAACTTGTTTTATTTTTTTTTCGAATTCGTTAACCATCTTGCGGAAATCTTTTTCTTCATATATTTGAATCTTTGTTTCCTCAATATTACCACGTTTTATTGGAACAGTGTGAAATGCCTTTTCACCAATGACCGAAATTAATTTTTTAGTAAGGGTGTTTGAATTTTTTTCCCTCAAATAGATTGGTGCTGGTTTTGAGGTTTTATTCGAGGGTATGTCGCGTTTGTCGGTGATATCTTGCAAAATTTTAAAACGGTTTAGACGGTTAGCTGAGTTGGCGTCGATATCCCTGAATATCTTGGGAACCGATGAGATTTTAGATGAATTTGGGCTTCGCCCGCGCTTTACTACTGTGATATATCTGTCCATTCCGACAGGCACTTTAGGTTTCTCAATATTATTGTCTATAGTGATAACTGGGTTAAGTGATGAACACAAGCCCGGAGCGGATAATGGCGCTGATTTAAATAAAGAAGTACTAGGCAGCGGTAATGTTATAGAATCACTACTTGGCATCGGAGTAAGCGAAGTTGTAAAATTGGCTTTGCCGTTAGAAAAAGACTATCATCAAATTTTTGATTTTTATTGTTCGCATTAAGAGCTTCAGAACTCACAGTAAAATAGGCATTTCTGCCGTTAGAACTCACTTCACAATTTTTTGTTTTTGAGGTACTCATACAGAGTATTCCTCAGTCACTTTGTTTGTGTTTTTTTGTTTTTGTTGTTTTAAGATTATATGAAAAATTATATTAGTGCAAATAAAGCAAATTTCACAAAATGAGTACTTATTACAAATCAGTACTTATTACGAATATTTTTTTTTTGTAATTTTTGTTTGTTTAGTATGTAAGAAACAACTCCGCTAATACGTCCGTTCACTATGAAGGTTCAACAAGACTGAGACTGATAAAATTGCTTTCAAAAAATTTTGCAAATAAATCAAGTAAACCCTTCAGTGTATCGGAACGCATGTCATCATATTGCATTATAACCAGAATTGATGATTGATTATTATTTTTTTTTCGAAGTTTACGTAAGTCCAAAAACATTTAGTATTAAATTTGATGGAATTGTTTACACGCAAAATATATTGATTGTATAGAAACTTATTTAAAAAATTAAATTCTCTTTTATAGTGAAGATAATTTCGTTTGTCCGATGGATACTCTAAATTTTTTATAGAACTTATTTTTCAACTTTTTTAACGCTTTGGTGCACCAAGATAGTTTATAAACATTAGGTTTGTATAATGGAACATTTTCACGAAAAATACTTAAAATATTACTTAAGAAATTATCATAGCAATTGGAAGAATTTAAAGTGAGATAATCACATGCAATGTAGTTATAATTGACATCATTCTTTGTAAAATTTTTGGTGTATTCATAAAACTCAATTACTACTTCTAATGCACTATGATGCATATTAGAATGTGAAATTAGAAAATGATATTCATTAATACTATATTTTTTTACCACTATTATTTATTTATTGTATCTTCAAACTGAACTAACAATAAGTATTTAAATCTTAAGTATAGATATAATAATTAGGCCCAACCAGTGTCGGACACAAACTTAGTGATAGTAATTAATAATACATAAAAAATATTTTCAAAAAGTTTCATCTGGAGTGTGGCGTATTAAAAGCCGTAGTATCCCTCTTTTTTAAGCGGATGTGTCCAGTAAAGTTTAAGATATTACGAGCCAGGAGATTCGGATGTGACTCGAGTTTTGTTAAATATTTGCCTGCATATTTTGCAATTTCAGCGGTCACAAGTGGCATATTTAAATCACGATGTAAAATAGAATTTTTCATGTACCAAGGAGCCGATGTTATTAACCTTAAAATTTTGTTTTGCATACGTTGTATTCTCTCTACATTGGAAGCTGAAGCAGTGCCCCATAGCTGAATTCCATAACATCATATGGGTTTCAAAAGCGACTTGTATATTAAAAGTTTACAATCTAGACTGAGGGTAGAATTTCTACCAATCAGCCAATGTATCTGAGTCAATTTAAGCTTCATTTGTGTTAGCTTAGAGTCAATGTGGTGTTTCCATGTAAGCCGTCGCACACTGGGGATTTTTGTATGGAGGTGAAGAACAAGATATATTTGTCAAAAATGTAGTGATTTCATCACAAATTTAGTTTTATTTATATAGTAATACACAAAAGTAATCAAAATGAAGAAAGTTAGAGAAATGTATATCGTTACCTACAATGCAAAAAGCCCTAACTAACAAAAAACAAGAAGATTCTGCTGGTGTTTCTGTTACTGATTGTGCTGTCTTGCCGTCAATGATTGTAAAATATAATTCATGTTTTACTTTAAAGTTACGGTTATATAACATTAACTCAAATTTTGTAGTTGAGATATCTCCTCATCGACTCTTTCCTTTTCTTCTTGTATAACTTGAGGTGTCTCTTTAACCTATGCAAACTGTAGTGTTCTACAATACTGTGTGGAAGAAGGTTTATTGTTGTTCCATACTAATTTATTTACATATGTCATCACTTAATGATAATCTAAGTGGTACAATTGATGTCAGAAATTTGGTCATCTGAAAACCTCTGTTGGTATTCGCTTTGACTAGATGCCCCACCACATTCCCATTTATAGTACATTGTTAGATTTCCGCTTTCAATTTTATTTATTTCCTTTATTGACTTGGTCTCTAGGACTCTTTTAGCAGTATGATCCAACAGATTTTGCAGAGGTGCACTGGCTGAACTTTCAGTAATAGAAATTCCTTAAGTATAACTGTTAGTTTTTTCTTTCGTATGGTATGGTATGAGTATTTTGTACCCTTCATTAGATACTCGTATTTTTTAATTTTTTTGTAAGTTCAAATTTTGTGGTTGGTTTTTGAAATACTAGAAGTAAAATCAATTACTTCTTGAGGAAACATAGCACGTACTTCATTCTTTTTGTTCGTTTGGTGCGATCACAGCACTCCTCAAAACGTTCAAGCCAATTTGCATTCTTTTTTTCAAATCGCGACTTCGTACGATTAGAATCCTGTCATCTTTGTAAAAGGCCCTAACTAACAAAAAAATTTAAATGATTTTTTTAACTTTTAATTTATTATTTATTTTAAATCTATTTTTAATTTATTATTCTAAAAGGGCCTTAACTTCGTCGCTTATAACACTATGCTTTTTCTGGATAAATGAAGGAGTCAAATGTGAGATCATGGGATCTGATGTTACCATCATTCGGTCCAATAATTTTTTTCTTTCGTGAGTTCTTTGTATGGTACGAGTATTTTGTACCCTTAATTTTCTAACCAATGCATTAGATACTCGTATTTTTCTTTTGTAAGTTCAAGCTTTGTAAACATCCCCAAAGTTTTTAATGTACAAATTTTGTGGTTGGTTTTTGAAATACTAGAAGTAAAATCAATTACTTCTTTAGGAAACATAGCACGCACTTCATCCTTTTTGTATCGTTTGGTGCGACCACAGCACTCCTCAAACTATTTACGTGGCCGACCAAGTGCAGAACTGGTGGAATATTCAGCCTGAGTAAACTTAATTGTAAATGAGCGTTCAAATTGCGACTTCCTACGATTAGAATCCTGCCATCTTTGTTTAAAGTTAGAGTAAAAGCCTTTATATATTGTATCCAAAGTTTCACATGCTCTAGTTTCGTTTTGGCCAACGATTGTTGTAAAAACTGTTTTAATTTTGTTCTGTCTTTGTAAAACTCTAAAAGCTTCGAGCATAAAACCGCATGTGAAATAGAAAAACTTTCCATAGTCGTAAAACTCTTTGGCCTTAGTTTCAGTTATAATTAAAAACCGGAGAAAAATCGCTTGTACTCTTCGCGTTCGTCGGCACTTGTTGAATGACAAAAATCGATCAATGAACACCTATAAATACTACGTATTTTTCAATATTTTACTGACAGGTACTTATGAATGGGAGCATATTTCGAAACATTCCAAAACATGAGCACTCATAAATGTGGGTGCAATTTCTGTAAAAAAAATCATGCAGGTAACTAACGGAAAAACCCAAATAATTCTAAAAGTGCACTTTCCTTATTTCCTTTTAATTGTCCACCCAAATTTATTAGCGCTTATTACTTTGCTACTGCAAACATAAAAATCAAATAACCTTTGGTTTATTACTTTTTTTTTAATTCTGAGAATCATAGAAAAGCCATCAATGTTTTTTCCAAAAAATTTTGTGCATATCTGGAGCAAATTTTTGAAATTCATACCTTCACTTAATTGTGCATAAAAGCGAAACGCGTTCATCGATTTTCATGATTTATGTCTCATTTTGTTCATAAGTTATGCGACTTTACGTGAAAGTAATAGGACTTGGCACTTTTTTTACCGTTTTGAATTTTTTATGAATTAAAAATAAAAAATTTAAATTTTTTAAGCAAAAAAAAAATTCTTGATTTTTCTAAATTTGCTTAAGCAAAATTCGACTAGTGGTTCTTGAGTTATGTTAAAAAAGAGAGCCTTATCAGAATTGAGTCGCGAATCAATCAGCTGAAAAATGTTGTACTGTGTAATGCAACAAATTGGGAGGTGGCACCTGGTGGCACTTGAAATTGATTAAAAATATAAAAACAGACAATGTATTAGTAGTGATTTCCAACTGTGGGAAAGTAAGGCTAAAATTGCAGGTCCAAATGTTTAAAGAAAAAAGGGATTTTTTTTATATGTTCATAAAAATAAACAAACAAAAAAACTTAAGTCTGTGCAGAGTTAATTTTTTCAATTTTAGTATACTGAAATATCCCACTTTAAATAAAAAGAAAAACGTCAGCTCACATAATAAAATAATATTCGTTTTGAAATTCTTAGGTTTAAATTAAGTTGATTCGGTAAAACATACAAGTACTGAGTTTGAGACGGCTATAAAAAAACTAGCAGTCAGATCGAAGTAATTCTTTTTGATTTGATTGTACCATTTAGTCTAAAATTTAAAATATCACTGCATATTGCATTAAGATTATATTGACAATTTGAGTTTTTTCCGCGAAATTCCCAGTGTGCGTTGGTCAAGGTGTATACCAAGGTATTTCACCTGTGAATGGTGAGGAACAACTTGATTGTTGGTTCGAATGGGGGAACAAGTGTCTCTTCGTAGGGTAAATGTGACATAAACACACTTTTGTTCATTTACTTTTATTCTCCATAAGTTCAACCACAGCTCCAACAAGTTAATATGTTCCTGAAGATATCGGGATGCCTCGTGAGGGTTTTCATGAATACTAAGGCAGGCTGTATCATCGGCAAATGTAGAAGTAAGGATATTACTGCTTAAAGGCATATCACAGGTATAAATCAAATACAAAACTGGCCCCAGTATACTCCCCTGTGGCACACCGGATGAGATAGTTTCGGGCACACTCATGAAGTCTCCTTCCACAACAGTGAACTTCCTGGCAAGAATGTAACTTTCCAAAAGATTTACTATGTTTATTGGTAGATATGTCTTCAATTTTAAAATAGGCCTTCATGCCACACTTTATCAAATGCCTGAGAAACATCAATAAAGAGGGAAGAGCAATACTTCTTTTCTTCAAATGTTCTTCTTATAAAATGTACCAATCTATGACATTGTTCAATGGTGTTATGCTGACTTCTAAAACCAAATTGGTGGTCTGGTATGCAACCAATATCATTTAGAATTGGGGACAATTTTGTCATGAGCAGCTTTTCGAAGAGCTTTGAAATTGTTGACAGTAAACTTATTGGCCTATATGACTCAGCCTTGGTAAGATCTTTGCCCGCCTTTGGAATCATTTTGACCATGGCAAGTTTCCAGCTGTGTGGATAATACTACAGTCGTAAAATGCCATTAAAAATAAATAACAGGATTCTAATAGCAATACGAGGCAACTTCATCAGCATCTTGTTACTAAATCCAACAATACCCGGGGCCTTGTTTGGGTTGGTTTCAGCAATTAGTTTATTTACATCACGCATCTTAAACTTTATGGGTCGAGGGGGTAGAGCAACTACATTCGGCAAATCAACAGCACCAGTACATGTGTTTGGGGTAAATACGTATTTTAAATGCCCAGCAAATATGTTACCTTTTTCAGTATTAGTTCTTGCCCAACCTCCGGTAGAAGTGCGCAGGGGTGGTTTAGAGTAATTAGATGCTGCTGTGACATCAAGACCTTCCAGATAGTTCTTAAGAGAATCAGCTTTTTCAGATGCAAGTAACTCTTGGAGTCGTTTAGTGCATTCTCTATGTCTGATTTTATGATGGGGTGATCTGTGCTGTTGCCATTCCCTTCTAGCTCTTCTTTTTTAACGTACGAGACGTTCAATATCCGCAGAATAAATTCTATTAAACCCAGTCTGCGGATGGGAGGTAGTGGCATGTTTAGCAGCCTGTTTAATATTTTCGGCAACATTGGCAATGTTAAATTCAATATCATCGGAAGTTCTTTGCTTGATGTTTTCCGTACAATGACTACTGAGATATTTTTTAAACCCCAGCCAATTAACACGATTTCTCATCTTCACATATGGGTGAGGTAAGTCACTTCTTAGTGGGCTACAAATTGTAACGATCGTGGGAGAGTGATCAGAACTAACGAAGACTAAATCAAGCAGTTTATTGCGACTATTAAATACTGTGTTAATCTGAACTAAGTCAATAGTATAAATAGAATCAATAAAATTAATTTCAAAAGACTTATTTAAATTACTAGGAAGAAATAGACCTGAATTTGGTATTACAGACCAAATAACTTCACTTAAATTGAAGTCACCCATTATACATAATTTATCATATACACTGATATTTTCCGACAAATAACAATGTTAGATACATGAGCAGCATATATGTCATCAGATCCTTTAGGTGGGATTTAAGAAACACAGATGTAGAGTTCTCCAGTTGTAGATTTAATAGAGATGCATAGTTGATCAATATATGAGACATTATTGTTCAATGTATGAACTTTAGTACAAAGACATTTTTTAACAGCAATCAGAACGCCACCTCCTCTCGTACAGGAAGTTCTAAGAGGATCTCTATCTTTACGATATACAAGAAATTTGCAAGAATTAAAAAATTCTTCATCATGGAAATCAGAATTTATCCCAGTTTCGGTGATAACAATAATATCAAATTCGCAATCAGATGAAAAAAGAGTGAATAATAATGCCTTTGTCCTCATACCAGATACAGATTTTCAATGAAGTAATTCGGCAAGACGGTTAGTTCTTTAATTCCGAGACAGGCTTTTTGTAAAAAACTTAATGGACGAAAAATCACATCAGAAGTCCATAGCTCAGGCTTAAAAAGTTCTTGATAGAAAGAAGATGAAATGCCAAGTTTAAAATTAACAAATCTTAACTCATCAAGTTTAGCAAGAGAAATGCGTCTTGTAAATTTTCTATGTTTTTGAAAGTAAGCAATAATATTATCTTCCGTAACTGACGGTTTTAAAGAAGATAATTGTACCGATTAAATATTAGCAACAACATCAATTTTATTATTATCGTTGTCACCCAGAATCAGTTTATTAGAATTTGCTTTCTTTCCCATAGTTATGCTAGAATGACCAGCTAAATTATCAGAAGATTTAATAGTTAATATCTCAGAATTGGCATTACCACTAAAATTAATATGCACACTAGCATTCTTGTCAGCAGCAACAAAATTATCATTAGCATAGTATAGCACACAGTTTTTCTTGCTTGAGGATAACATGACTCTTGTTTACCAATATAGTGACGACTTTCTAATGCTTTCTTTCGATAATCAGTTTGACTTGATCACAAGATAAGTCAACTTTGTTTGTTATTTTCTCAACTTTCGTTTTAATCCGGAAAACATACTAACTTTGATATGAACCTTGCGATTGATGGATACCCTATTTTACAAGTGAGATCTCTTAAATTTCTAGACTCAACGATCAAAGCTATCCTGAGAATTAATCACTATGATCTTCTAATGCTACTAATCTTCTTAAGAGATTGACGACCATCAAAGGTTGCCTAAGATCTCAAAGTAGATTACATATGTGAGATCTACTTCTGCCGATGCACCTATGTATATTGAAAGATGGATTCAAACATTTCAGAATTCAAGTCTGAGACTTTGTCTTGGTGTATGTCCTTCCACTCCGGTATAGGCTACATATATTTTGGGAAATGAACTGCCTCCCCATCCCAGATCAGTTCATCTTGCGTACAAATAACTTTTGAAGATTGCCTACTACAATCCGTCTCTGATGGAGCTGATCAGGTCTGCGCCAACACACTTTAACGATAGCTATTCCCTTGCCTACGGCAAATTTAGGGAAATCTTTGATACGATTCTAACACTCAGTGCATGCGTACCCATTCGGTAACTTAATACTTTTATTCTGTTATCCTTTAATAATGACATGGGCCTCTCACGGTAGGTCATTATCGTTTTTTTTTTGTATATTCATACACCATCAATGGTTTTATTTTTACTGCTACAATAACTAATTGTGGCACTAGATGCGCAGTTTTAAACATTTTAACGAAGCATTTTTTCTGTACAGTTTGTCTCAAAGATTTTAATCGCTGTCAGGGGAGCTGATAGCCATAAAGAAGGAAATTGACACTGCCATTGAGGGTTAATGTTCCACATCTAGTTATATTCACTGATAGAAGAAATGCTTGCATTTCATTGGAACGCTAGCACACCAGGAGTCATATAATTACAGTCATTTTGAAATCTATCGAATCCTCCGGAACTATCTTGGAGGTGCATAATGTATGGATTCTGGCTCATACTGGTTTTAGTGGGAAAGAGTGTGGACTTTTTCGCCAAAAGAGCCGTTTCTTTAGGGGCTCCGTATAATGATGCGCTGCGGAGTATTAGTAAGTTCATGAGGCACGAGTGTTTTGTTCTTTATTGATCTATATCATACGTTCCGTTCGTAGATTTACAAACCCATTTGACATTGAATTCTAACGATATCGTTATATATCAACAATTGTGTGGTTTCACAAAAGAAGTCAACATACGACTTTTGTACAACTTTTAGTCACGCTTGCGTTAATTTTTAGAGTAAGTAGACATTTTTAATTTTTTTGCGTACCGCCTTGCCATCTCTATATATTTGACTTAGAACCTAAAAAAAAGAATAAAGCAATTATCGCTTTGAGGCGAATGAAAATTTCATGGGAATATAAATTTCACTTCTTATTCAATATAGGGGTATTTGTAATGATAAGACAACGTTAAAATCATTGGATATAATCCGAATTCGCATTATTTCCGAAACCTTATTTCCTCATTTTCATGATTTTTTACGGTACTTTTTACTCGGATACTTATCATTGTCACTGTATAATAACATATACGAATCAGTTCCATAAAATATAAGTATTAGAAAATAATTTTGCGAGTATATACATTTTGACAGACGTACAATAATTTTTTTTATTATCTTATAGATATGAAACGTTAAACTTATCAAAATATACTTCATCGTCACCTACATTTAGTCGCGCTGGAAGTCCATTGAATAATGATATGCATGAAAACGGTATTAAATACTGGCATTTAGTAAAGCATCACGACAACGATTTACAAAAAGAGGGAGAACGTGTCAACAAACTAGTATCTGAAATTTATTTAACTCGTTTGCTAGCAACTAAAGGTACACTACAGAAATTTGTTGATGATCTCTTCGAAACTATATTTAGCACAGCGCATCGTGGTTCAGCTCTACCTTTAGCAATCAAATATATGTTTGATTTCCTTGATGATCAAGCTTTACTGCATGGAATTACAGATCCAGAAGTTGTACACACATGGAAAAGCAATAGCTTGCCATTAAGGTATGTTTGATATTATTACTTTACCATCCTTCAAAGCAGTTTGCATGCTAGTTTTAGGAAAGTTTCCAAAACTTCTATTAAAAAGCCTGTCCAAAAGCCCATGTAATTATGTTCAAATGAAAGAGAGAAGTAAAATTTAATTCATAGTAATGCCATATGTACAAAACTGTTAACTCAAAACAAGGAGTGAAAATGGTTCACTAGAGAACGCCTGCCAGTCCAATAGAATAAAATGAATGAACAGGAAGATATTGACAATTTAAGAGTTGTAATAGAAAATGTTAACATTAAAATGCTTTAATTTTTGTACGATAATTGTATAACAATATCTTAAGTTCTAAATCTTATATATTTATTCATGCTCTAATGTTAAAATTTTTATTGAGTGTTATTTTATTAAAAGGTTATTGTATAAATTGTGATTTACTGCTTTATATTAATTTTTTTTATTGTTATTTATTGAATTTTTAATATAAATTAAAAGTAATTTCGAAACGATTTTCGGTCATCCCACGTCAAATTCGGCTATGTTCCATATTCAGTGTTATTTTCCTTAGTGCATTGTTTTCCTGATTTCATTTCATGTTTATTTAATCCAAATGTTCATATAATCCAAATATTTAATGTTTTCTTAGAATCTACAATTCTTATTCTATTTTTCTTAACGTATCTATTAAGTACTTGCTTAACCATTAAAGTATACAGTATTTACACTGAATGCGTTTCATAACATTTAATTGTAAATTTCCGAAAAAAGGATAAAAACGGAAAAATAATTCTTACAAACTAATCCTTAGCCTTACTCACTAAAAAAATACTTGAAAGCTCAGATACAGAACGTAAATCAAACAACAAAAAACAAAATAAAAATCATGAGTTCAGATCTCACTGGTCCGTAATCTAGAGCAGATTTTTTAGGTCCAAAATGTTCAACCTCCTGTGGTAGATAAAGAGACCAGCGTCCCCATATAGGAGGCCACTATCATCTAGTGTTAAAAATCCCTAGGTATGAAATATCTACAGCCGTTAAGGAACCCTAAATCAGCGGACAGCCGGAAACAGTTTGCGACCATAGAACTATCCAGCGTTGATGGCAGAACCCACCGGGAAAACGTCCATCCTCCAGAATTCTATGGCACGATAGATTGTCCTACACGATGGTCTCCGGAAGATCCCATTGGTGCTTTGGATGTCAGAAACGAAAATGCCATATTATATGCGACTCAATAAAGAGCCTTGTGGTGCACCAGCAGCAATAGTGCGTGAATCGGAGAGCTCTTTTCCTACCTTTACTCTAAAACTTCCATTAAGATAATCCGTTACCGTCCTGCACATTCCCCTAGTAAAACCTAATTATACCCACGGGCTTACAGTATCGAAAGCTTTCCCGAAATCAAGGCACTGCTATCGTCGCATACCTATTTTTCAACCCTTTCGCAACATAGTACCCGAGGTTGAATGATCCTTCCTAAAATCAAACTGACAATCAACATCGATGTCACGTTCTGCCATCGTCTGCCGAATATCGGATAGGAAGAATCATTCGAGCTATTTGCCAACCGCAAATAGTAACTAGATTGGCTTGTAACTATCAGCCATCTGCTAGTTCGACCCAGCAGTGATTGTATAGGATCGCCAGATAACGCAATGCTACGACATCCGTCTGTTTCAAAACGATATCAATATCGCGTCACAACTACTAGACCTCTTATTTGCTCTTGCCTCCAAGGCAATGCTGACATCACCAGGTGTCATCAACCTATTGTGCGATTCAGTAACTTAAAGATTGGACAGTTGCTAAATTTGTCAACAACTATTGTGGTTTTCACTAACGATTGTGTGTTTTACTAACTTCTCTTTATCAACTTTTTAATAATTTGATATCAAATTGCATCTCTGTTAGAATAAGAAAAAGCACAAAGAGGAACAGAAGAAGAATAAAAGAATGTATGACGGCCAAGCAATGTATAACAATGTATAACAATATATTGAACAGCTAAATTTAATCGTTTCAGTAACCATACAAAAATTATTGGCGTTAAAATGCACATCTTTAAAAATATTGCTGAATAGGAAAATTGTTAATTTTGCTGTTCAATTTTTTAATCAAGTTAGCAGTCTTTAAGTGAAGTTACTGAATCGCACTACTAAAATCATTGGTCCAAATATTATCACTCTTCACAGTGCCATCTGCCACGACCTCCTCACTGAAGGTTAAATATGGCCCATGATTGGCCAAGGCTCTGAGATATGCAGAGATACTC
The DNA here is from genome assembly GCA_963681545.1 of Germaria angustata. Taxonomy (NCBI): domain Eukaryota; kingdom Metazoa; phylum Arthropoda; class Insecta; order Diptera; family Tachinidae; genus Germaria; species Germaria angustata. Next base: position 21,146,703 of record OY813003.1, read on the forward strand.
GTCAATGCCCCAAAATTAGTCCTAGTTATCCTAATGGGGGTATTCTCAATACAGCAGAGATACACTACCAATTTATCAGAACATAAGCCCTCTCTCACAAGTACAGCGTTTCCTCCACAGCGTCTTTGGATTCGGTTCTGCCTATAGGCTCTGTACCCTCCCAATACAAGCTTATTCCTGGTGGAAAGTTTATGCTCAGCAATGAGAAGAACATCAGGACGATGTTCTTTCAGAAAAAGATCAATGTAGTACCTCCTATGTCTCGAGACAACCGAATTAACATTAGTAAAAATTTTCTTGTACGACCTAGCTATGTCTTTGCAATGAAAATAGCATTCCAAGTAAAGCACGAATTTCTCCTCTTCATTTCCTTAGCAAATCCTTTCATCCTGTTCACACCATCAAAAAAGCCACTGCCAAAGAGCCGTCTACAGTCGCCATCAACTAGATCAAACTCCGACCCAGCGGATGCTAGTGTTACACATTAGGTCGCCCTACTATATGAAGGACGATCTCTAACAACCGCTGCGCTAGCGGCAGTAACCTACGAAACACTGTCCTAGATACAGCCTGTGGGGTCTGTTTCCTAGCAGCTGTGTTGCTCTTTTTTGGTGATAACTTACGAAGAAACTCCAAACGTCTAGAGTATTCTTTAGAATTTGCTACATAACCGTCGTTGTCACAATTCGCACATTTGACTGGTAGTCCCACCTTCCTCTTCGCATGCCGTGTGACAGGATCCGTTACGGTACTTCAACGTTATTCTCATCCCGTGGTGATACCTCATACTTTCTAGGTTCATGAGAACCTGCGCATTGCACACACTTAAAAGGCAATGTTGTAGTTCAATGCTATATGTCCAAAATGCTGGCAGTTATAGCACTGGATAACGTTTCTGCGAACGTGTTTCTCCATATCAATCCTACAGTGGAGAACATATCTTAAGCACCTGAAACCTTTCATGTCGGCTCCCTTACACTTGGAAAAGCCACATATCTCTTCCTAGCTTATGAAGCGCCAAAATCTTTCTTTCAACTCAAGCACCTCCTTCAATCGTTTTTATGTTCGTCGTTTTTTCCTTTGGTTGAATTGGTTGTGTGTGTGTACGCTCGTGTGTCTCCGTATATCTCCCGATTTACTTCTTGCCACTCTCTCGCTGTTTATTAGCCTGTTTATCTTCCTCTTTCCACCATCCCTTTCTCTTTTCATCCCTCTATTGGTATTTCGTATATCATTGCGAAGGCACGTAGTTACCTGTTTTTTCCTCATTATACACGTAGTAATACAGTAGAGGCTCGAAAAAGTTAAGTAGTTTGTTTTGAGGGTGCTTAACTTTTCCGAATTCTTAACTTTTCCGTGATATGAAAAATGCATGTGTTTATACATGTATTTATACATTGTATATATATTATTAATATGTATTTAATACACATGTATATATGTATGTATGCAAATGTATTAATTTTTAGCTTTTAAAATAGGACCACTTAGTGGACAGTTTCTTTCACGTTGATATAAGAACAATTTGTACAGCTGCTTCTCCAAATCTACGAATTCTGCCTTATGTAAAGTCTTTCTCTCAATTTCGTCACATGTACCTGACACTGCAGCATAAATGTTTGCTTTGTTTCTTTTAATTTTAGAAATTGAAGATTCAGAATCATGAAAATCCATGGCCAATCGATTAGCCAAAACGCCTTCATCTAATTTTTTTAAAATCTTGCATTTTTCGGCAACTGATAAACTTTTTTGCTTACGTGCTGCTGACATTCTTACGATCAAAAGAAAACTAATAACTGATGCAAAAATAGTATGAAACATTACGTACGAATGTAAAGAATTTTTTAACGGTAAATGACGATTGGATATGTGTTGAATTTTTTTATGCTACCCATGTACTTATATAGTACTACATATATTAATGCAACAATCGACATACATATAAGAATTCAAAATGATGTTAAAAATAGAAAAATTAAATAAAAACAAAAATTACTCAAAAAAGTTAAGAAGCACTTAACTTTTTAGAGTTCCGTATGGTGACAGAAAGCTGCTTAACTTTTCCGTATTCTTAACTTTTGCGCGTCTTAACTTTTATGAGCCTCCACTGTATATAATTGTATGTTTCAGGTTTCCTCTCTTGTTTTGGTCATGTGCTGTTGCGTTGTTGGATTTTATTCGGCTCTTATTTTGTTTTGCGTAAAAATGTTTTAATGGTTCGAATTTATGTCTGATGCGTTGTTTATCTGCTTATTATTATTCTTCCGTGAAGTGTTTTCTGATTGTATATTTCCATGTTCTCTAATACGTCCAGTCGTCATCCAGCATTTAAATCTTAACTCGAAAATTATTAAGTCCGTCTGCAGTTTCTGCTTATTTTCAAGTCTTTCGTCTTCGGCTAAGGGCGATAGTGTTCTCTTTTTTCAGCCCAGCTTAGGCTCAAAACAAAAAATCAGTTTCTGCAGGTTCTGTATATCTTCAAGTTTTTCGTATTCGGCTAAGAACAAGAGAGTCATCACTTCTCAGTTCAGTGTGCCCTATATAGTTTAGAATGCTTGTGGTTAGGCATTAACTTAAGCTTAGATATCTTGTCCCATGTTTTGAAACCAAAGTTTTAACCAATGGAACCAATGAGTTCGCGATTATTTATATATGAGGAAGCTGCTTTGATCGTACACACTATTTTGCTATGTCGCCTTTGATTTTTTTATGTGCTGGGGTTGTGCCCCATAACTGAATTCCATATTGGTTTTATAATCGAGCTGTATAGAAAAAATTTTTAATATTATATGCAAATCGGTTATTGAACAATTTAATGCTACAAAATCTTTAGTAAGAAATTTTTTTTTTTTTTGCAATTGGACCAGTACTCAGGGGATGACCCCTATTTATGCAGTGCATTGTGCTGGAACTAGGAAAATAGGATAGGGTGAGGAGGATAGCGGGAGTAGTGCTTATGGATATTCGACTTGAATCTCTCCACGCTGGGTATGGCAGGAAAGACATGTGCAGGGAGCTCGTTCCACATACGAGCTGTTCGATCAAAGAACGAATTATTTCTGAAATGCGTAGTGCGATTCGCTGTTATATCGACCACAAATGGATGTGCTCTTAATGAGGAACGTGTTGCTCGTAAGTAGGAGCGGATCTCGGGAATATGTTCCCTTACCTCATCAGAGCACAGTCCATTGAAGTAACGATAAAACAGCGTAACACAACCCACGTTGCGACGATGCTCCAGTGAGTCAATAGAGTTGGCTACACTATTGTCACTTATGAGTCTTTTCGCCCTCTCCTGAACTCGGCCCAGTAGCTTCAAAATAGACTTTGAAGCACCGGCCCATACATGAGAGTTGTATTCCATTTTCGGCCGGATGTAGGTGGTATAAATAGTGAGGATATCAGAAGGGGTGAAGTATCTCTTACACCGTCTTAAAAAACCGAGGCACTTGAATGCTTCTTTGGCGATATGAAAAATGTGCTCAGACCATCGAACATCGCACTGAATTTTCATGCCCAGAACATCAAGAGCTTTTGATTCCTCAATATTTATATCACCCATAATTACAGATGGAGCAGCATTTACGGTCATACGTTTATGCGTAAGCATACAGCACTGAGTCTTCCGGGTATTGAAATCGACCCGATTCGCATGACCCCATTCGGAGATTGTTGCAAGATCTTGATTTAATGATTCGACCATATTTTGCCTCATAGCCCTAATCTCCAACGGACTTGGCCTATGGTCAAATGAGTAAGAATGGCTAATGCTGCTGTCATCTGCAAATGAGTAGATAGGGTTGGAAGTTTTACAAAGTAAGTCATTAAGAAAAATGAGAAACAGGGTAGGAGAGAGAACGGAGCCTTGTGGTACCCCTGAATTTATCTTGAACTCGTCTGATGTGATCCCATCTATAACAACTCGTATAGTGCGATCACTGAGGAAGCTCGATATAAACCGAGTGAGGCCATTACCAACACCAAAAGCAATTAGTTTTGCCAGAAGTGCCCCATGCCAGACTCTGTCAAACGCCTTGGAGATATCCAGAGCCACCACCTTACTTTCGCCAAAATGGTGAATGGAATGACACCATTTCTCCGAGAGGAGTGCTAGTAGGTCACCAGTAGAGCGTCCCCTACGAAAACCATACTGTCGGTCATTTAGTAAATTGTTGGACTCTAAATACCTCACAAGATGAAAGTTAATCATACTTTCCATCACTTTGGAAAGTGCGGACCATATCGCTATTGGGCGGTAATTTTCAGGGTTATTAGCCTCTCCTTTTTTGGGGATTGGCGTTACATTAGCAACCTTCCAGCACAATGGAAATTCTCCAGCATGGTACAATGTACTGAAAAGGTTTGCTAACGGACGAGCTAGCGTCGAACAGCACTGCTTCAAGACCAGTGCTGGGATTCCATCCGGTCCAGCAGATTTATTTACATTGAGCTCAGCCAATACCTTTTTAACTGCACGTGCTCGAAAGAATATTTTTGGCATAGTTACAGATACTCTTTCGAGGTCGGGCAGTGGTTGATTGCTTTCCGGCAAGTTGGAGTTACTTGCAAATAATTCGGCCAGTAGGTTAGCTTTATCAACCGGGTCAGTGAATATTTGGTCATCCTTTAAAAGAGTTGGAATTGTAGAACTAGCATTATCCTTGATTCTTTTAACGAATGACCAGAAGCTCTTGCTGCCCCTAGCAGCAAGAGCTAAAGCACGAAGGCGCTGCTCGTAGTGAGCTTTTTCGCGTCTTAGTACTCTGGCACACGAAGATCTCGCCTTTTTGCGCAGCGAGTCAGTATCTGGATTCTTATTTTTACTCCAGATATTGAAAGCTTCCTCTCTGGATCTGACTGCATCTTTGCGCATCTGATTAAACCAAGATTTGGATCTCTGTTTAATCACTATTTGCTTTTTTGGAATGAAAGCTTTCATTCCTAGCAAAATTATATTTTCTACCATTTTTGCCATGGCATTTACGTCATAAAGTATGTATGTAGTATTTTTATTTTATGATGTAATGTACAAAACCGGTTGCAATTTGATTCGAGTAGTAAAATGTGTAAAAAATTATTTTGAAGTAAAATAAATTATTTTTGGAAACTAAGTTTTCATCGCGAAAGTAAATGTTAAACCCTTTTCTGTGAAATAAAAAAAAAAACAATTTTGTGAAGACTAAATAAGAATTCACGAATAAAAAGCTACTTTGATTGTACAGGGTTATCCATTTTTTGGTTTCAAAAGTAAAATTAAATAAATCATCGTAATCTATGATTTCGATAATACTTTTATTTCATTATAATGCTTGGAGCTTGCCATTACGTACGAAATGCAATGTCATTTAAATGCATTCAATTGCAGGCCAACAAAATCTGTTATCATAATGCCATAGCGCTCTGAATCGACTTTAACGGTTCTTCCAGCGTCGTTTTCGAACAAATACGGCCCAATGACACTTCCGGAATATAATGCGCACCTGGTGAAATGGCTCTTTCACAATCAATTCTGGATTCACCGAGCGCTATATGCGACAATTTCGCTTGTTGACGTAACCGGCGAATGAGAAATGAGCTTTATCACGGAAGAAAACTTTTTTCAAATAATCAGCATTAAAAGCATATTGCTGTGAATGGTGAGCCAACTTTAATTGCTGCGTGAGTTGGACTTGATATAAAATAAGCCGTAATGAGCCGTAAGTTAAATTGTAGAGAACACTGGAATAGATAAATTAGGATTATCCGCCAAACTTTCACTAACAGAAGAAACCAAACTTTTGTAGTAAGTTTTAGCTATTTTTTCGCGTTTTCCGATTGTTAAATGATCCATATTCGTAAATGACAAACCTTTCCTAAATAAATGATATTTTAGATAAAAGATATTTAACAGCTGACAACGTAACCAGAACGTTAATGTTAAACCCTTTTCTGTGAAATAAAAAAAAAACAATTTTGTGAAGACTAAATAAGAATTTACGAATAAAAAGCTACTTTGATTGTACAGGGTTATCCATTTTTTGGTTTCAAAAGTAAAATTAAATAAATCATCGTAATCTATGATTTCGATAATATCTTTTATTTCATTATAATGCTTGGAGCTTGCCATTACGTACGAAATGCAATGTCATTTAAATGCATTCAATTGCAGGCCAACAAAATCTGTTATCATAATGCCATAGCGCTCTGAATCGACTTTATTAGCCTCTCCTTTTTTGGGGATTGGCGTTACATTAGCAACCTTCCAGCACAATGGAAATTCTCCAGCATGGTACAATGTACTGAAAAGGTTTGCTAACGGACGAGCTAGCGTCGAACAGCACTGCTTCAAGACCAGTGCTGGGATTCCATCCGGTCCAGCAGATTTATTTACATTGAGCTCAGCCAATACCTTTTTAACTGCACGTGCTCGAAAGAATATTTTTGGCATAGTTACAGATACTCTTTCGAGGTCGGGCAGTGGTTGATTGCTTTCCGGCAAGTTGGAGTTACTTGCAAATAATTCGGCCAGTAGGTTAGCTTTATCAACCGGGTCAGTGAATATTTGGTCATCCTTTAAAAGAGTTGGAATTGTAGAACTAGCATTATCCTTGATTCTTTTAACGAATGACCAGAAGCTCTTGCTGCCCCTAGCAGCAAGAGCTAAAGCACGAAGGCGCTGCTCGTAGTGAGCTTTTTCGCGTCTTAGTACTCTGGCACACGAAGATCTCGCCTTTTTGCGCAGCGAGTCAGTATCTGGATTCTTATTTTTACTCCAGATATTGAAAGCTTCCTCTCTGGATCTGACTGCATCTTTGCGCATCTGATTAAACCAAGATTTGGATCTCTGTTTAATCACTATTTGCTTTTTTGGAATGAAAGCTTTCATTCCTAGCAAAATTATATTTTCTACCATTTTTGCCATGGCATTTACGTCATAAAGTATGTATGTAGTATTTTTATTTTATGATGTAATGTACAAAACCGGTTGCAATTTGATTCGAGTAGTAAAATGTGTAAAAAATTATTTTGAAGTAAAATAAATTATTTTTGGAAACTAAGTTTTCATCGCGAAAGTAAATGTTAAACCCTTTTCTGTGAAATAAAAAAAAAAAACAATTTTGTGAAGACTAAATAAGAATTCACGAATAAAAAGCTACTTTGATTGTACAGGGTTATCCATTTTTTGGTTTCAAAAGTAAAATTAAATAAATCATCGTAATCTATGATTTCGATAATACTTTTATTTCATTATAATGCTTGGAGCTTGCCATTACGTACGAAATGCAATGTCATTTAAATGCATTCAATTGCAGGCCAACAAAATCTGTTATCATAATGCCATAGCGCTCTGAATCGACTTTAACGGTTCTTCCAGCGTCGTTTTCGAACAAATACGGCCCAATGACACTTCCGGAATATAATGCGCACCTGGTGAAATGGCTCTTTCACAATCAATTCTGGATTCACCGAGCGCTATATGCGACAATTTCGCTTGTTGACGTAACCGGCGAATGAGAAATGAGCTTTATCACGGAAGAAAACTTTTTTCAAATAATCAGCATTAAAAGCATATTGCTGTGAATGGTGAGCCAACTTTAATTGCTGCGTGAGTTGGACTTGATATAAAATAAGCCGTAATGAGCCGTAAGTTAAATTGTAGAGAACACTGGAATAGATAAATTAGGATTATCCGCCAAACTTTCACTAACAGAAGAAACCAAACTTTTGTAGTAAGTTATAGCTATTTTTTCGCGTTTTCCGATTGTTAAATGATCCATATTCGTAAATGACAAACCTTTCCTAAATAAATGATATTTTAGATAAAAGATATTTAACAGCTGACAACGTAACCAGAACGTTAATGTTAAACCCTTTTCTGTGAAATAAAAAAAAAACAATTTTGTGAAGACTAAATAAGAATTTACGAATAAAAAGCTACTTTGATTGTACAGGGTTATCCATTTTTTGGTTTCAAAAGTAAAATTAAATAAATCATCGTAATCTATGATTTCGATAATATCTTTTATTTCATTATAATGCTTGGAGCTTGCCATTACGTACGAAATGCAATGTCATTTAAATGCATTCAATTGCAGGCCAACAAAATCTGTTATCATAATGCCATAGCGCTCTGAATCGACTTTAACGGTTCTTCCAGCGTCGTTTTCGAACAAATACGGCCCAATGACACTTCCGGAATATAATATATATATATATATATATATATATATATATATATATATATATATATATATATATATATATATATATATATATATATATGTATATATATATATATATATATATATATATATATGTATATATATATATATATATATATATATATATATATATATATATATATATGTATATATATGTATATATATATATATATATATATATATATATATATATATATATATATATATATATGTATATATATATATATATATATATATGTATATATATATATATATATATATATATATATATGTATATATATGTATATATATATATATATATATATATATATATATATATATATATATATATATATATATATATATATATATATATATATATATATATATATATATATATATATATATATATGTATATATATATATATATATATGTATATATATATATATATATATGTATATATATATATATATATATATATATATATATATATATATATATATATATATATATATATATATATATATATATATATATATATATGTATATATATATATACATATATATGTATATATATATATATATATATATATATATATATATATATATATATATATATATATATATATATATATATATATATATATATATGTATATATATATTTATTCGGCTAAGAACAAGAGAGTCATCACTTCTCAGTTCAGTGTGCCCTATATAGTTTAGGATGCTTGTGGTTAGGCATTAACTTAAGCTTAGATATCTTGTCCCATGTTTTGAAACCAAAGTTTTAACCAATGGAACCAATGAGTTCGCGATTATTTATATATGAGGAAGCTGCTTTGATCGTACACACTATTTTGCTATGTCGCCTTTGATTTTTTTATGTGCTGGGGTTGTGCCCCATAACTGAATTCCATATTGGTTTTATAATCGAGCTGTATAGAAAAAATTTTTAATATTATATGCAAATCGGTTATTGAACAATTTAATGCTACAAAATCTTTAGTAAGAAAATTTTTTTTTTTTTTTTGCAATTGGACCAGTACTCAGGGGATGACCCCTATTTATGCAGTGCATTGTGCTGGAACTAGGAAAATAGGATAGGGTGAGGAGGATAGCGGGAGTAGTGCTTATCGATATTCGACTTGAATCTCTCCACGCTGGGTATGGCAGGAAAGACATGTGCAGGGAGCTCGTTCCACATACGAGCTGTTCGATCAAAGAACGAATTATTTCTGAAATGCGTAGTGCGATTCGCTGTTATATCGACCACAAATGGATGTGCTCTTAATGAGGAACGTGTTGCTCGTAAGTAGGAGCGGATCTCGGGAATATGTTCCCTTACCTCATCAGAGCACAGTCCATTGAAGTAACGATAAAACAGCGTAACACAACCCACGTTGCGACGATGCTCCAGTGAGTCAATAGAGTTGGCTACACTATTGTCACCTATGAGTCTTTTCGCCCTCTCCTGAACTCGGTCCAGTAGCTTCAAAATAGACTTTGAAGCACCGGCCCATACATGAGAGTTGTATTCCATTTTCGGCCGGATGTAGGTGGTATAAATAGTGAGGATATCAGAAGGGGTGAAGTATCTCTTACACCGTCTTAAAAAACCGAGGCACTTGAATGCTTCTTTGGCGATATGAAAAATGTGCTCAGACCATCGAACATCGCACTGAATTTTCATGCCCAGAACATCAAGAGCTTTTGATTCCTCAATATTTATATCACCCATAATTACAGATGGAGCAGCATTTACGGTCATACGTTTATGCGTAAGCATACAGCACTGAGTCTTCCGGGTATTGAAATCGACCCGATTCGCATGACCCCATTCGGAGATTGTTGCAAGATCTTGATTTAATGATTCGACCATATTTTGCCTCATAGCCCTAATCTCCAACGGACTTGGCCTATGGTCAAATGAGTAAGAATGGCTAATGCTGCTGTCATCTGCAAATGAGTAGATAGGGTTGGAAGTTTTACAAAGTAAGTCATTAAGAAAAATGAGAAACAGGGTAGGAGAGAGAACGGAGCCTTGTGGTACCCCTGAATTTATCTTGAACTCGTCTGATGTGATCCCATCTATAACAACTCGTATAGTGCGATCACTGAGGAAGCTCGATATAAACCGAGTGAGGCCATTACCAACACCAAAAGCAATTAGTTTTGCCAGAAGTGCCCCATGCCAGACTCTGTCAAACGCCTTGGAGATATCCAGAGCCACCACCTTACTTTCGCCAAAATGGTGAATGGAATGACACCATTTCTCCGAGAGGAGTGCTAGTAGGTCACCAGTAGAGCGTCCCCTACGAAAACCATACTGTCGGTCATTTAGTAAATTGTTGGACTCTAAATACCTCACAAGATGAAAGTTAATCATACTTTCCATCACTTTGGAAAGTGCGGAACATATCGCTATTGGGCGGTAATTTTCAGGGTTATTAGCCTCTCCTTTTTTGGGGATTGGCGTTACATTAGCAACCTTCCAGCACAATGGAAATTCTCCAGCATGGTACAATGTACTGAAAAGGTTTGCTAACGGACGAGCTAGCGTCGAACAGCACTGCTTCAAGACCAGTGCTGGGATTCCATCCGGTCCAGCAGATTTATTTACATTGAGCTCAGCCAATACCTTTTTAACTGCACGTGCTCGAAAGAATATTTTTGGCATAGTTACAGATACTCTTTCGAGGTCGGGCAGTGGTTGATTGCTTTCCGGCAAGTTGGAGTTACTTGCAAATAATTCGGCCAGTAGGTTAGCTTTATCAACCGGGTCAGTGAATATTTGGTCATCCTTTAAAAGAGTTGGAATTGTAGAACTAGCATTATCCTTGATTCTTTTAACGAATGACCAGAAGCTCTTGCTGCCCCTAGCAGCAAGAGCTAAAGCACGAAGGCGCTGCTCGTAGTGAGCTTTTTCGCGTCTTAGTACTCTGGCACACGAAGATCTCGCCTTTTTGCGCAGCGAGTCAGTATCTGGATTCTTATTTTTACTCCAGATATTGAAAGCTTCCTCTCTGGATCTGACTTCATCTTTGCACATCTGATTAAACCAAGATTTGGATCTCTGTTTAATCACTATTTGCTTTTTTGGAATGAAAGCTTTCATTCCTAGCAAAATTATATTTTCTACCATTTTTGCCATGGCATTTACGTCATAAAGTATGTATGTAGTATTTTTATTTTATGATGTAATGTACAAAACCGGTTGCAATTTGATTCGAGTAGTAAAATGTGTAAAAAATTATTTTGAAGTAAAATAAATTATTTTTGGAAACTAAGTTTTCATCGCGAAAGTAAATGTTAAACCCTTTTCTGTGAAATAAAAAAAAAACAATTTTGTGAAGACTAAATAAGAATTCACGAATAAAAAGCTACTTTGATTGTACAGGGTTATCCATTTTTTGGTTTCAAAAGTAAAATTAAATAAATCATCGTAATCTATGATTTCGATAATACTTTTATTTCATTATAATGCTTGGAGCTTGCCATTACGTACGAAATGCAATGTCATTTAAATGCATTCAATTGCAGGCCAACAAAATCTGTTATCATAATGCCATAGCGCTCTGAATCGACTTTAACGGTTCTTCCAGCGTCGTTTTCGAACAAATACGGCCCAATGACACTTCCGGAATATAATGCGCACCTGGTGAAATGGCTTTTTCACAATCAATTCTGGATTCACCGAGCGCTATATGCGACAATTTCGCTTGTTGACGTAACCGGCGAATGAGAAATGAGCTTTATCACGGAAGAAAACTTTTTTCAAATAATCAGCATTAAAAGCATATTGCTGTGAATGGTGAGCCAACTTTAATTGCTGCGTGAGTTGGACTTGATATAAAATAAGCCGTAATGAGCCGTAAGTTAAATTGTAGAGAACACTGGAATAGATAAATTAGGATTATCCGCCAAACTTTCACTAACAGAAGAAACCAAACTTTTGTAGTAAGTTTTAGCTATTTTTTCGCGTTTTCCGATTGTTAAATGATCCATATTCGTAAATGACAAACCTTTCCTAAATAAATGATATTTTAGATAAAAGATATTTAACAGCTGACAACGTAACCAGAACGTTAATGTTAAACCCTTTTCTGTGAAATAAAAAAAAAAAACAATTTTGTGAAGACTAAATAAGAATTTACGAATAAAAAGCTACTTTGATTGTACAGGGTTATCCATTTTTTGGTTTCAAAAGTAAAATTAAATAAATCATCGTAATCTATGATTTCGATAATATCTTTTATTTCATTATAATGCTTGGAGCTTGCCATTACGTACGAAATGCAATGTCATTTAAATGCATTCAATTGCAGGCCAACAAAATATGTTATCATAATGCCATAGCGCTCTGAATCGACTTTAACGGTTCTTCCAGCGTCGTTTTCGAACAAATACGGCCCAATGACACTTCCGGAATATAATATATATATATATATATATATATATATATATATATATATATATATATATATATATATATATATATATGTATATATATATATATGTATATATATATATATATATATATATATATATATATATATATATATATATATGTATATATATGTATATATATATATATATATATATATATATATATATATATATATATATATATATATATATATATATGTATATATATATATATATATATATATATATATATATATATATATATATATATATATATATGTATATATATATATATATATATATATATATATATATATATATATATATATATATATATATATATATATATATATATATATATATATATATATATATATATGTATATATATATATACATATATATGTATATATATATATATATATATATATATATATATATATATATATATATATATATATATATATATGTATATATATATTTATTCGGCTAAGAACAAGAGAGTCATCACTTCTCAGTTCAGTGTGCCCTATATAGTTTAGGATGCTTGTGGTTAGGCATTAACTTAAGCTTAGATATCTTGTCCCATGTTTTGAAACCAAAGTTTTAACCAATGGAACCAATGAGTTCGCGATTATTTATATATGAGGAAGCTGCTTTGATCGTACACACTATTTTGCTATGTCGCCTTTGATTTTTTTATGTGCTGGGGTTGTGCCCCATAACTGAATTCCATATTGGTTTTATAATCGAGCTGTATAGAAAAAATTTTTAATATTATATGCAAATCGGTTATTGAACAATTTAATGCTACAAAATCTTTAGTAAGAAAAATTTTTTTTTTTTTTTTGCAATTGGACCAGTACTCAGGGGATGACCCCTATTTATGCAGTGCATTGTGCTGGAACTAGGAAAATAGGATAGGGTGAGGAGGATAGCGGGAGTAGTGCTTATCGATATTCGACTTGAATCTCTCCACGCTGGGTATGGCAGGAAAGACATGTGCAGGGAGCTCGTTCCACATACGAGCTGTTCGATCAAAGAACGAATTATTTCTGAAATGCGTAGTGCGATTCGCTATTATATCGACCACAAATGGATGTGCTCTTAATGAGGAACGTGTTGCTCGTAAGTAGGAGCGGATCTCGGGAATATGTTCCCTTACCTCATCAGAGCACAGTCCATTGAAGTAACGATAAAACAGCGTAACACAACCCACGTTGCGACGATGCTCCAGTGAGTCAATAGAGTTGGCTACACTATTGTCACCTATGAGTCTTTTCGCCCTCTCCTGAACTTAGCTTCAAAATAGACTTTGAAGCACCGGCCCATACATGAGAGTTGTATTCCATTTTCGGCCGGATGTAGGTGGTATAAATAGTGAGGATATCAGAAGGGGTGAAGTATCTCTTACACCGTCTTAAAAAACCGAGGCACTTGAATGCTTCTTTGGCGATATGAAAAATGTGCTCAGACCATCGAACATCGCACTGAATTTTCATGCCCAGAACATCAAGAGCTTTTGATTTCTCAATATTTATATCACCCATAATTACAGATGGAGCAGCATTTACGGTCATACGTTTATGCGTAAGCATACAGCACTGAGTCTTCCGGGTATTGAAATCGACCCGATTCGCATGACCCCATTCGGAGATTGTTGCAAGATCTTGATTTAATGATTCGACCATATTTTGCCTCATAGCCCTAATCTCCAACGGACTTGGCCTATGGTCAAATGAGTAAGAATGGCTAATGCTGCTGTCATCTGCAAATGAGTAGATAGGGTTGGAAGTTTTACAAAGTAAGTCATTAAGAAAAATGAGAAACAGGGTAGGAGAGAGAACGGAGCCTTGTGGTACCCCTGAATTTATCTTGAACTCGTCTGATGTGATCCCATCTATAACAACTCGTATAGTGCGATCACTGAGGAAGCTCGATATAAACCGAGTGAGGCCATTACCAACACCAAAAGCAATTAGTTTTGCCAGAAGTGCCCCATGCCAGACTCTGTCAAACGCCTTGGAGATATCCAGAGCCACCACCTTACTTTCGCCAAAATGGTGAATGGAATGACACCATTTCTCCGAGAGGAGTGCTAGTAGGTCACCAGTAGAGCGTCCCCTACGAAAACCATACTGTCGGTCATTTAGTAAATTGTTGGACTCTAAATACCTCACAAGATGAAAGTTAATCATACTTTCCATCACTTTGGAAAGTGCGGAACATATCGCTATTGGGCGGTAATTTTCAGGGTTATTAGCCTCTCCTTTTTTGGGGATTGGCGTTACATTAGCAACCTTCCAGCACAATGGAAATTCTCCAGCATGGTACAATGTACTGAAAAGGTTTGCTAACGGACGAGCTAGCGTCGAACAGCACTGCTTCAAGACCAGTGCTGGGATTCCATCCGGTCCAGCAGATTTATTTACATTGAGCTCAGCCAATACCTTTTTAACTGCACGTGCTCGAAAGAATATTTTTGGCATAGTTACAGATACTCTTTCGAGGTCGGGCAGTGGTTGATTGCTTTCCGGCAAGTTGGAGTTACTTGCAAATAATTCGGCCAGTAGGTTAGCTTTATCAACCGGGTCAGTGAATATTTGGTCATCCTTTAAAAGAGTTGGAATTGTAGAACTAGCATTATCCTTGATTCTTTTAACGAATGACCAGAAGCTCTTGCTGCCCCTAGCAGCAAGAGCTAAAGCACGAAGGCGCTGCTCGTAGTGAGCTTTTTCGCGTCTTAGTACTCTGGCACACGAAGATCTCGCCTTTTTGCGCAGCGAGTCAGTATCTGGATTCTTATTTTTACTCCAGATATTGAAAGCTTCCTCTCTGGATCTGACTTCATCTTTGCACATCTGATTAAACCAAGATTTGGATCTCTGTTTAATCACTATTTGCTTTTTTGGAATGAAAGCTTTCATTCCTAGCAAAATTATATTTTCTACCATTTTTGCCATTTTCATAGCAGCTGGCGACTACAATGCAAAGCACACGTTCTGGGGGTCGCGTCTTATTACACCTAGAGGTCGAGCATTGTTCAACACAATTTCAAAAATGGGTTTGGATGTCATTTCTAGCGGGGAGCCCACTTACTGGCCTACTGACATACAAAAAATTCCGGATGTTATAGATTTTGGGGTCATGAAAAATATCCCTAGGGATTTAATTCATGTTGAAGCTTCACATGATCTCTCCTCCGATCACTCTCCCACGATCGTTACAATTTGTAGCCCACTAAGAAGTGACTTACCTCACCCATATATGAAGATGATAAATCGTGTTAACTGGCTGGGGTTCAAAAAATATCTCAGTACTCATTGTACGGAAAATATCAGGCTTAGAACTCCCGATGATATTGAATTTAACATTGCCAATCTTACCGATAATATTAAACAGGCTGCTAAACATGCCACTACCTCCCATCCGCAGACTGGGTTTAATAGAATTTATTCTGCGGATATTGAACGTCTCGTATGTGAAAAAAGAAGAGCTAGAAGGGAATGGCAACAATACAGATCGCCCCAATATAAAATCAGACTTAGAGAATGCACTAAACGACTCCAAGAGTTGCTTTCAGCTGAAAAATCTGCTTCTCTTAAGAACTATCTGGAAGGTCTCGATGTCACAGCAGCATCTAATTACTCCTTGTGGCGCGCTGCTAAAAAACTTAAAACACCCGTTGAGTCTAAACCACCCCTGCGCACTTCTACCGGAGGTTGGGCAAGAAGTAATACTGAAAAAGGTAACATATTTGCTGGGCATTTAAAGTACGTATTTACCCCAAACACATGTACTGGTGCTGTTGATTTACCGAGTGTAGTAGCTCTACCCCCTCGACCCATGAAATTTAAGATGCGTGATGTACAAAAACTAATTGCTGAAACCAACCCAAAAAAGGCCCCGGGTATTGATGGAATTAGTAACAAGATGCTGATGAAGTTGCCTCGTATTGCTATTAGAATCCTGTTATTTATTTTTAATGGCATTTTACGACTGGAGTATTATCCACACAGCTGGAAACTTGCCATGGTCAAAATGATTCCAAAGGCGGGCAAAGATCTTACCAAGGCTGAGTCTTATAGGCCAATAAGTTTGCTGTCAACAATTTCGAAGCTCTTCGAAAAGCTGCTCATGACAAAATTGTCCCCAATTCTAACTGAAAATGGGTGCATACCGGATCATCAATTTGGTTTTAGAAGTCAGCATAGCACCATTGAACAAACTCATAGATTGGTCCATTTCATAAGAAGAGCATTTGAAGAAAAAAAGTATTGTTCTTCCCTCTTTATTGATGTCTCTCAGGCATTTGATAAAGTGTGGCATGAAGGCCTAATTGTAAAATTGAAGACATATCTGCCAATAAACATTGTAAATCTATTGGAAAGTTATATTCTTGCCCGGAAATTCACCGTTGTGGAAGGAGACTTCATGAGTGAGCCCGAAACTATCTCATCCGGTGTGCCACAGGGGAGTATACTGGGTCCAGTTTTGTATTTGATCTATACCTGTGATATGCCTTTAAGCAGTAATATCCTCACCTCTACATTTGCCGATGATACAGCCTGCCTTAGTATGCATGAAAACCCTCACGAGGCATCCCGTTATCTTCAGCAACATATTAACCTGTTGGAATTGTGGTTGTACTTATGGAGAATAAAAGTAAATGAACAAAAGTGTGTTCATGTCACATTTACACTACGAAGAGACACTTGTTCCCCCATTCAAATCAACAATCAAGTTGTTCCTCAACATTCACATGTGAAATATCTTGGTATACACCTCGACCGACGCCTCACATGGAAAAACCACATTGACTCTAAGCTGACACAAATAAAACTTAAATTGACTCAGATACATTGGCTGATTGGTAGAAATTCTACCCTCAGTCTAGATTGTAAACTTTTAATATACAAGTCGCTTTTGAAACCCATATGGTGTTACGGAATTCAGCTATGGGGCACTGCTTCAGCTTCCAATGTAGAGAGAATCCAACGAATGCAAAACAAAATTTTAAGGTTAATAACATCGGCTCCTTGGTACATGAAAAATTCAATTTTACATCGTGATTTAAATATGCCACTTGTGACCGCTGAAATTGCAAAATATGCAGGCAAATATTTAACAAAACTCGAGTCCCATCCTAATCCCCTTGCTCGTGACATCTTGAACTTTCCTGGACACATCCGCTTAAAGAAGAGGGATACTACGGCCTTAATACGCCACACTTCAGATTGAATTTTTTGAATATTTTTGTGCTTAACATATTTATGTATTATTAATTACTATCACTAAGTTTATGTCCGACACTGGTTGGGCCTAATTATTATATTTATACTTAAGATTTGAACACTTATTGTTAGTTCTATTTGAAGATACAATAAACAAATAGCAGTGGAAAAAAAAAAAAAAATTTTGCCATGGCATTTACGTCATAAAGTATGTATGTAGTATTTTTATTTTATGATGTAATGTACAAAACCGGTTGCAATTTGATTCGAGTAGTAAAATGTGTAAAAAATTATTTTGAAGTAAAATAAATTATTTTTGGAAACTAAGTTTTCATCGCGAAAGTAAATGTTAAACCCTTTTCTGTGAAATAAAAAAAAAAACAATTTTGTGAAGACTAAATAAGAATTCACGAATAAAAAGCTACTTTGATTGTACAGGGTTATCCATTTTTTGGTTTCAAAAGTAAAATTAAATAAATCATCGTAATCTATGATTTCGATAATACTTTTATTTCATTATAATGCTTGGAGCTTGCCATTACGTACGAAATGCAATGTCATTTAAATGCATTCAATTGCAGGCCAACAAAATCTGTTATCATAATGCCATAGCGCTCTGAATCGACTTTAACGGTTCTTCCAGCGTCGTTTTCGAACAAATACGGCCCAATGACACTTCCGGAATATAATATATATATATATATATATATATATATATATATATGTATATATATATATATATATATATATATATATATATATATATATATATATATATATATATGTATATATATATATATATATATATATATATATATATATATATATATGTATATATATATATATATATATATATATGTATATATATGTATATATATATATATATATATATATATATATATAATCAACGCCAGACTGTTGAAAGTTAAACGAAGCTCAAAAGAAAAAGAAGGCAATTTATCTAGAAAGTTTGGCAATCAAAGAAGCCACAAAATATTGGCAACATTGGCTCATTGGAAAAGAATTTGTAGTCTATACAGATCATAAACCTCTAGAAAATATGAACATTAGAGCTAGAACAGATGAAGAACTGGGAGATCTTACATACTATTTGTCTCAATACAATTTCAAAATAAAATATAATCCAGGTAAATGTAATCAAGAAGCAGATTGCTTAAGCAGGAATCCAGTTCTAGAATCTTCGGAAAATGCAGAAGAAATATTAAGAGTTGTAAATTTAATAAGTCTCCAAGATATAAAAAAAGATCAAAACACTAACATATTATTACAGAGAAATAAAAATAAATTTAAGTTGAAAAATAACATCTTCTACAAAGCTGCAAAAAGAGAAGATAAAATTGTTTTAACAGAGAACCTCAGCAAAAAGTTAATAAAAGATGTACATAATACATATTGCCATTTAGGAATGACTCAAATGTTAAATAAAATAACACCGTTTTATACAGCAAAGAATATCATCAATAACATAAAAAAAATTTGCAGCAAATTCGAAATCTGTATAAAAAATAAAACAAGAAAAAGAGCAAATTACGGGTTAATGTCACAGTTGGGTCCAGCAACACGTCCATTTGAAATTGTATCCATAGATACCATCGGAGGTTTTGGAGGATCGCGATCAACAAAAAATATTTACATCTTTTAATAGATCATTTCACAAGGTATGCATACATTTTAACATCAAAGTATCAAAGTTCCAATGATTTTATAAAACTTACGAAAAATGTAATACAAGACTATAAAATAAACATAATTCTAACAGATCAATACCCAGGCATAAATTCTGAAGAATTCAAACAATTTGTAAAATCAAATAATATACAAATTGTTTTTACTGCTTTTAATGCTCCATTTTCAAATGGCCTTAATGAGCGAATGAATCAGACGTTAGTTAATAAAATAAGATGTAAAATAAACGAAAATCGGAAAAAATAGCATGGACAACTATTGCAAAAAATTGTATAGAAAAATATAACGAAACGGTACATACTGTAACAAAATTTGCTCCAAAGTACTTATTAGAAGGAAAATATATAAACATTTTACCACCTGAATTAAACAAAAAATGTTCATATGAAGACCTGGAAAGAGATAGAAAATTGGCTCTATATAATACAAAAAAATCACATAGTTATAATAAAGCAAAATTCGACCTACACAGAAAAGATATTGCATTACAAGTAGGAGATTTGATGTATGTGGAGAACGGAAACCGCTTAAATCGGAAAAAATTAGATGAAATCAGAATTGGACCATACAAAATATTGAGGAAAATTTCGAATTCAATATACGAAGTTGACACCGGATACAAAAAGATAGAATCCAACCTTTTTCACATAACGAAACTGGTTCCAGTGTTGGATGATAATCACTAAACAATTACAGTTGAAATTACATATGTACATGTAATTGTTTTTCTTAGGAGGAGTGATGTAAAGATATCATGACATAAATATATATGTTCTTTCTGTCATGACTTTCTTAAGCGTGAATTTTACAACAATGTGACCGATGGCAACCCGGCAAGGCAGATCATGTTACACATACATATATACTTAGATACATACATATATATTTACAAAAGAATAATGAAAATAAGAATAATTAAAAGAAAACTGTAACTTTATATTTTAGTTTTAAGCAAGAGATCGAAATAAACGCTTTGAATGTTGTTTCTCAACATTTTTTTTGAAACGCAATTACGTCTTTATTTAGAAATTTCCGTTAGTCTATAATTAAATAATAAACATTACACATATCTATATATATATATATATATATATATATATATATATATATATATATATATATATATATATATATATATTCACTCTCAGAATTAAAATTTTATAACAATCTGGCTAATTTGTTTTTTGACTTTTGTTACATTTCCTTCGAGTTTCTTCCTTCTTTTTCTGGTAGCTTTTCTGCAATCACTCTTTTGTAAATCATCTATAATTTTAATAAATAATTATCTTTAAATCAAGCTGTTTCATTTTTAAACAAACTTGTTTTTGGTTGCTACACTTTATGTACATAAACAGGGTTTATGTATTGAATTGATCATTGGATTTTGCAACACATATCCTCAACAGGTTATGGGCCCAGGCACCCACGTGTGACGACTGCATTTTAATTTGTGAAAACAGCATATGGAGAGTGACGAATCAGCTGCATCTGATTCTGCATTCGTTTCTGGTATTACAGAGAATACAATCGATAGTAACTCCGAGATTCAGGCTGAGCTTCAAGGCTTGAAAGAAGTAAGCATGAGTGAATCAAGAGTTTACCACATTCACCGTTTTGATGGGCAGAACTACCAGCTATGGAGGCGACAAATGGAAATATATATGACGGAAAACAAGCTAAAGCCATATATTTTTGGCACTTTGCTGAGAACCGACCAAAACTCTGCTCAATGGGATGAAAAAGATGCAGAAGCGCAGGCATTCATTATGAGGGGTATAGAGTTAGAACAACTGAAGTATCTTACAGAATGTTCAACAGCAGCGCAAATGTGGTCTAAGTTAAAAGCCGTTCACGCAGAAAAAAGTGAACAATCTGCACAAGTCCTTTTAGAAAAATTCATGAGCATTAAAATGACAGACGACGAACAAGTCGTAGATTTTGTTGCAAACGTTAGGTCAATAGCTCAAAGACTAAACGACTTGAATTTGGAGCAAAAAGAGCCAATGATTATAGCGAAAATTTTGAGCAGTCTACCGGTCAGATTTGATCATGTACGCACTGCATGGTATGATGTCCCACGAGAGCACCAAAACATAGAACGACTTACTGAACATCTAGTTAATGAGGAAAGTTTGATAAATTTGCGTGATACCAACAATATCAATAGCACCATTTCAAATGCAGTTTACACGGCAAGTAGATGTAAAGGAAAAAATGGTAACGAAGGTATTTTGAATAAAAAACGCACTGGAAAATGTAATTACTGTCAAAAATCAGGACATTGGGCCAGAGAATGTAGAAAACGACAAAATGATCAACAACATAGAGAACAAAAAAGAAACCAATCTTACTCACTGGCATTACAAAACGAAATAAGAGATAGTAAACGTCAAACCAGCAAAGATGCACATCTATTTAACATAACCAAAGCAACAAGTACTAACCAAATAGAAAACAATTTCTATGCGGATTCAGGTGCCACTGACCACATGTCGTTCCAGAGGGAGATTTTTTCAAACTATAGAGCGGAATCCTCAGAAAATGCATATGTAAGAGTCGGAGACGGACGCCGTTTAAAAATTGAAGGTATTGGAGATATCAAAATTCGAGGCAAGTCAAATTAAATTTTTATTATTAAAAATGTATTGCTGGTGCCAGAACTCGATAAAAATTTTATTTAAATTTCAAGAGCGACCGAAAGGGGTACTAGAGTAATTTTTGAGCCAGGTGGCGAACATGTTTATTTTTTGAAAGGTGAGAATATTGTAGCTGAAGGTATAAGTGAAAATAGATTGTATCGGATGAATGTAGAGGCGGTTTTGACGCCGTCAGTAAATATGTTGACAAAAGAAAATGTAATGTTATGGCATGAGCGGCTTGGTCATGTAAATTTTAAAACGCTGCGTGCGATGAGTGAGAATAAAATTGTTAATAATTTTAACATTTCTTATGTGCCACAAGAACAACCATTTTGTGAAGGCTGCACCTATGGTAAACAACATAGAAATCCTTTTCCGAAATCTGGTGCTCAAAGGGCTAGTCAGCCATGCGAAATTTTTCATATGGATGTTTGTGGTAAAATGAGTCAACCATCAATTGGAGGCTCAAATTATTTTCTACTTTTCAAAGACGACTATTCACGTTATTGTTTTGTTTATTTTTTAAAGAATAAAACAGATGTTTTAACTAAGCTTATACAGTTTTTAGCTGATGTGCAAGCGGACGGACACAAAATTAAACGTATAAGATCAGATGGTGGGCTTGAATTTTGCAACGAAGAAGTAGATGTTTTGTTATTAAAAAATAAAATAAAACACGAAGTAACTACACCCAGAGCTCCTGAGCAGAACGGATTTATAGAAAGGCAGAATAGAACCGTCGTGGAATATGCTAAGACATTGCTTCATAACAGGCAGTTGCCATTATATTTGTGGGCTGATGCAACACACACTGCAGTTTACATAAAAAATAGAACGCCTTCCAACGTTATTGACATGTGTACACCGTACGAAAAATGGTTTGGAAGAAAACCATCTCTGGCACACATTCGAATTTTTGGCAGTGACGCGTACATTCATATTCCTAAAGAGCAAAGAACAAAATGGGACAAAAACTCAATTAAAGGCATCTTAGTCGGTTATAATGATGAAAGCAAAGCTTATAGAGTATATGATTCAACCAGCAGACGTGTGCTTATACGGCGTGATGTTATATTTAATGAAAAACGCACTGCTGTAAATGAAGTTTACGAACCTATACATAATAACATTGAGGAATCCCAAAAAGTTCAAAAATCATCAGAAGTTGCCAAGCCAGAAAATTCAAAACAAACAAAGTTGTCTCGTAGCCCCTATAAATTAAGAAGTATGATGAAAGCACAAAAGGCAACTGAAGAAGATGACAACCAGATTGCTGAATTGTGTGTGGCATACGTTGAACCATCAACTTTAGAGGAAGCATTGTCAAGTAACGACTGTGACAAATGGACAGAGGCAATAAATGAAGAAATAAAAGCTCTTCAAAGAAACAATACATGGATTTTGGTTCCACGAAATAACAATATGCACATTATTACAAACCGGTGGATTTTCAAGAAAAAGTTCAAGTCTAATGGTGATGTCGACAAATTCAAAGCACGTTTGGTGGTACGAGGATGCTCTCAAACTCAAGGAATCGACTATAATGAAATATACGCTCCCGTTGCAAAATATGAATCTATTAGAACGGTACTGGCTATAGCTGCGGCTCGTGATATGCACATTTTACAGTTCGACGTTAAAACGGCATTTTTGCACGGAAATTTAGAAGAGGCTATTTACATGGAACAGCCAAAGGGATTCGCACAAGATGATCGTGTATGTTTGCTAAAAAAGAGCTTGTATGGTTTAAAACAAGCTTCCCGACAATGGAACAAATGCATTGTAAAGTTTCTCACTGATTTTGGTTTTAAGCAGTCATGGGCAGATTTGTGCGTATTTACGTACGAAGACAAAAATGATATCATGTTCTTGTTACTGTATGTTGACGATGGTCTTGTGTGTGGCAGCAATTCTGTTATGGTGAATAAACTACTGAATGAACTACACAACAAATTTGAAATAACACAAAACAATGCAGAATATTTTGTTGGCCTTCAGATACAAATTGACAGAGAGAGAAAAATTTTAAAAATTCATCAACGCATTTACATAGAAAAACTTTTAGAACGATTCAATCACCTTAACTGTTTTCCAGTGTCTACACCGGTTGAAGTTGGCAAACATTTTTCAAGGGAGTTGGACACTTACAATAATAACAGTTATCCTTATCGCGAAGCTATTGGTTCCTTAATGCATTTGATGGTATGCACCAGGCCTGATATTGCATATATCATTGGTGTGTTAAGTAGATATTTGGAAGAACCAGCAAAGACTCATTGGCAAGGACTCAAAAGAGTTTAAAATACATAAAGGGTACTATAGATCACGGCATTCACTTTAAAATAAATTCTAATCAATTTCAACTTCAAATGTATTCTGACGCTGATTGGGGAGGTGACCCAGACACCAGGCGTAGTATTACAGGCTATGCTGCATTTCTAAATGGTGGTCCAATTGCTTGGAAGTCACGAAAGCAAACTACCACTGCAACATCAACAACTGAAGCTGAGTTCGTTGCTCTTTGTGCTGCAACGAAAGCTGCTAAATCGTTCAGACAATTACTGCTGGAGTGTGGACATGAACAGCTTTTGCCAACCCCTATGTTCTATGATAATCAACGAGCTATAACTTTAGTCAAAAATCCTGAATCAGCGAAGCGCACAAAACACATTGATATTCAGTATTTCTTCACTTGCGACATGCAAAGCCAAGGTGTAATTGATGTGAAATACTTAGAGACCAGCGAGCAACTGGCTGACATTTTTACAAAGGCTTTAAGCAAAAACAAGTTCCAGCATTTAGGTTAGGTTAGGTTAGGTTGATTGGAGGGGTATGTTAGCCCATGTCACGACATACACCTAAGCCAGTGAAGTCTTGTTGTGCGCTCCTTTGAATTTAACCATAGCATATTGACCCAAAGGCCTAGAGAAACTCCGTGTCACTCACAAAGTTCCTTAGTTTCCTCCAGCATATTCCCCGTAATCGGCTTATGTCCGGTAAGATGTCACCCCCAAGATATCGGGATCTTATTTGTGAGAAGGCGGGGCATTGGCACAAATAGTGTTCCAATGCTTCGCTCTCCTCCCCACATGCTCTACATTCATCTCCTCCCGCTATTCCGACGCGTTTAAGATGTGCCAGTAGTTGAGAGTGCCCTGTGACAACTCCCATTATTCTACTTAGTTCGAACTTACTAAGTTTTAGCAGCTCCCTCGTTCTTCTCTCGTTTGGATCTCCCCATAGAATTTTTGTATTGATTCCCATGGTTCCGTTATTCCAGAGAGTTGAATGGGCCCTATGTGCCCAAGTCTTTAGCTCGGATTTAACTGCATCGAAAGGTTTCGCGCATTCCAAGCTTATATTACCTAACTATTGCCCTAGAAGCAAGTGAGTTTACCCTTTCATTTCCAGTTATCCCCGCGTGCCCTGGCACCCATATGATGCGCACCTCACCATGTGTCGAGTAACTGTTAATAACGTTTTTGCAATCCCAAACTGTACGTGATTTACTGCGTTCCTTTTAGATTGCTCTAATGGCCATCTGACTATCTGTGAATATATTCACAAGTCCTGACCTCCCCATTACGTTGAGTTCCCTGATACACTCCGTTATCGCCCGAACTTCCGCCTGCAAAACTGTGCAATAGTCCGGCAGGCGGAAAAACAGTTCTGTGGTGTTTTCTATATAAACGCCAAGTCCCGTTTTCCCTCTCGACCTTGATCCATCCGTGTAACAATGAAGCCCCATGGGGATCTGGTTCCAAGGGTCGGTCAACCAGGAATGGATGTCGGGGATCAATGTTCCGCAGTTGGCCTCTAGTCTAGTCTCCGGTATGCGGTCATTTGCAACATTATCCGGTATGGACTCTCCTATGGCCGTAAAGATTCGTTGATGATGCGCTTCGTGTTCCTGATCGATCCACTCACCCATCACCTTTAGTCGTTTTGCTGCAAGAGCCGCTTCGTATTTTATACGAATTTCGATTGGCTGGATAGATAATATTGTTTCCATCGCCCCTGTTGATGTCGTTCGGAAGGCCCCACTTATACCAAGACAGCAGGTTCTCTGAACTTTCTGTATTGTTTTGATGTTGCATTTATATTCCATCGACGTCCACCACACTATAGAAGCATAGGTCACAATCGGCCTGATAACGCTACTATAAAGCCAGTGTGTCATCTCTGGATTCAGCCCCCATCTTGCGCCTATGGCCCGTTTACAGATTGACCAACATATATGAGCCTTTTTGACTCTTTCGTTTATGTGGTCTTTCCATTTTAATTTCCGATCGAGAATGACTCCTAGATACTTCACCCTGTCGGAAATATTTATTGTCCTTTCAAGAAAGCACGGCTGATCATATGGAGCTATCTTCGTCTTTCTTGTAAATAGGCCAATTTCAGTTTTTTCTGGGTTAACGTTCAACCCTCTTTGTTGAGCCCAGTTGTGTGCCAGGGTTAATGCCTCCTCGGCCTTCCTGCACAAATGATTTGGATCCCTTCCCTTCAGAAGTATCATGACGTCATCTGCATAGCAGACTGTCTCGAATCCCTCATGGGTCAGAGTCCTAATAAGGGTGTATATTGTTGTGGTCCATAGAAGGGGTGATAAAATCCCCCCTTGTGGAGTTCCACATTGCACCCTTTTTCTTATACTTACATTGTGCGCCTCACAATTAATCCATCTGTTCCTTAACATACTGCCAATCCAGTCGCGTATCGCCCGGTTGACATTAAACTGGTCCAGGGAATGGATAAGTGTGTTGGTATACACGTTGTTAAAAGCCCCCTCAATGTCAATGCAAACCGCGAGAGTGTACATCTTTTCATTAAGAGACCTTTCTATAAAGTACACCACATTATGCAATGCAGTGTCCACTGATCTACCTTTGACGTATGCGTGTTGCTTGAACCTCAGCATATGGCCTGCGATCCTGCCTTTAACCATGTCGTCGATTATCCTCTCCATGGTTTTCAGCAAGAAGGAAGTTAGGCTTATTGGTCTATAAGCCTTTGGTGAAGAATAATTTGGCTTGCCAGGTTTGGGGATAAACACTACCCTCGCCTCCTGCCAGCCTACTGGAATATATGCGTGTGTTAGGCATGCATTATAAATTCCTGCAAGAGGTGTCGAAACTAAATTCATCCCTTTCTGCAGGAGCGCCGGAAAGATACCATCCGGACCCGCAGCCTTAAACAGAGAGAAGTTTTTTATCGCTTCCATAACCATCCTATCGCTGATAATAGGCACCTCATGTTCACCACTTCTCCCATCGTCCAGCATAGCCGAAAGTTCGGCCGGGCTGCATGGAAAATGTGTATCCATGAGGAGTTTAATGGTTTCCTCCACATTTTCAATTGTCTTGCCCGTTTCATCCACTAATGATTCAGCCTGGATGTGGGCTTTTGACAAAAATTTTTTAATTTTAGAAACGTCGCTTACACTGTCCACCTGTTCACAGAAAAGCCTCCAGGATGTACGTTTAGCAGTTCTTATTCTCTTGTAATTTCGGAGTTTATCACGATAATCCTCCCAATATACTGGTAATCTTTTACGTTTCGCTCTATTATAGAGTCGGCGGACTTCCCTCCCCATTGCCCGAATCTCCCCTGTCATCCAGGGTTTCTCGTATGGGGATTTTCTTTCCCGAAGTGGGCAACTCTCTTCAAACGACTCAACTAAAGCGTCCGTAATGATTTTGACTTTACTGTCTATGTCCTCTCTTTCTAGGCGATTGAAAGAAACCTGCCTTAAGTGAGAATCAAGTGACCTTTCGAATTTTGCCCAATCAGTTCTAGCCCTGTTTCGAAAGGTTATAGGTTCTGGCGGTTGCCTTGCAATTTTAAACATAATATAACGATGATCTGAGAATGAGTGCTCGTTCAGAACCCTCCATTCAGCAATTTCATCGATTACGTTTTCAGAACATATGGTTACATCTAATACCTCCGCTCTAATTCTATTAATAAAGGTAGGCGTATTACCAGTATTAACAGTTAATAGATCGTTTGTATTCAGAAATTCTAAAAGAGCCTGTCCCCTTTTATTAATGTTAGTAGTACCCCATGCAATATGATGCGAATTAGTATCGCATCCGATTAGTACTTTCCTACCTTTTGTTATGCAATCTTTAACCAAGTGTTGTAATTCCGACGTTGGTGGTAGTGTCGGTGCATCATACGGCAAGTATACTGATGCTAGGCATATGTTTCCATTTCCCTGCTTCAGTACTGTTGCGTCTGCTGTTGACAACTCTGTGGATAAAAGAAAGCATAAATTTTTGTGACTAAGAATACAGGTCCTCGGACGATTCCCTGTTTTAGCATAAAATAATTGGTAGTTTACATGGTTTAATCCATTAACCCTGTTTTTTGTCGTCCAGGGTTCTTGTATTAATGCCACATGTATCTTACCTTTGTTAATTTTCTCCATCAAAGCGTGAGTTGCCGTCTCGCTCCGGTGGAGGTTAATTTGGATGACCTCCCACATCATCCTTCTAATAGGCGGTCCTCTTGGGAGTTGGTGATTTTGTGCTCCAGCCCCTCCTTGGCCGTCTGGACCTCCGAGACACCCGCCTGATTTTGGCTAGATGCAGCCTGTGCCGTGCTTGTCCTATCGTTGGTGGGGGTGGTTTTCCCCTGGCTGCCGATACAGGACTTGCCTATTTTCAAATAGACGGCTTTTGAAACAAAGAACACCTTCCCTTCATATTTGGAAAGGCTGGAAATAGATCCTTGGTCGATGCCCACCACAAAAAGAGTTCCATTTTGGTCCTCCTCTCTGTGGAACACCTCCCATTTCTCTACCGCCAGTTCTTTGTTTTGTTTACCAATAACCTCCAAAACACGGTCGGATGTGAATTTGCATCCCCATCCTTTGATGTAGAAGGTTGCCTTGGTTAGAGTTGGTATATTTCTCCCTTCCACCAGTTCCAGCTTACAGCCTTCCCATGGCGGAGGGATTCCTTCTACCAACTCCTTTAGGGTAGCTGCGCAGGTCTGCGATGCTAATCTTAGCAACAGCACGCCCCTTTGAAACTCGCAGCTGTTTATTTTTATTGGAGATCCGTTATCGGTTGCCATAACGTATTCCAATATCGCGTTATTTACCAGATCCTCAACCACTTGCTGTTGATTTTCTGGTATTTTGCCAGTCGGACGTGAGGTGTCAATGACCGCGTAGCGGAGATTGTCCCTATATAGCCTCCTGGCTACTTTAGCGTAAGATAGCGGCTCTTTTTCCTTACTTACGTCTAGCTTCCTCTTACGCGTGAAGAGATTCCGCTTTTTGGCGTTCTCTGCTTCCGCGGAAGATTTCGCCGACGTGCCCGCCTTCTCAGTAAGTGCTGCACCTTTGACCCCCTTACTAGAAGGATTCTTCATAGAGACTCCTTTAAGAAGGGATAAGCCCGGTTTTGGTGACTTACTGGTCGACGAGGAGCACCTTTTTTTATGCTTCGGCTCCGCAATGTTCTGCTGTTGTGGGGATCGGATCCTCTTACCAGTCTCTACCGAGGTGGAGGGAGTCTCCGATGCTCCCTTTAGGGCATCTTGCGTATTTTTAGCTGCTGCCTGGTTCTTCTTGGCAAGTTTTCGCCTTTGAGCCCCAGATAGCCGCTTTTTTCCAGTATTTAGGCTCGCGATTTTGTCGCTCACCTCATCCACCAGTCTGTCTAGATTCTGCGAAGCATCTCTAGCTGACTGGTTTACGTTATGAGAGTCAGAGTTGGTGTTCCCACCTGTCACTGAAGGCTGGGTTGACTTTAAGTCCCCCCGGGTATTACCACCTCTTCCTCTCTTTTTGGTGTCGCTGTCCTTGTCCGATTTCCTGTTCCGTTGTCCGTTTGTATGTCCATTGTCGTCAGCGTTATTTTTTCGTTTTTGTTTTTGTGATTATTGTTATTGTTTTTGTTCATTTTGGTCCCACGAGTGTGGGGAAAGGAATCTCCTCCACGTCATAGCCCCCGGTAACGTGGAGGGGGAGTAGTCTATTTGCTGAGGTGCCCAGGTATCAGCAAAGCTCCGTTTAAATACAGTCTCATGCCCCTGACTGCAAAGAGAACAGATAGGCACGGGTCGCATAACACCTCTGTTTGGGGGTGGATAACTTTTAGTATGCAGGCTTTTATGCCCACCGCCTTCTTCAGTTAAACTATGGATCCTATAGAGGACCCTCGTTCGCCTTCGGAAGAGGTGTGCAATTCAGCCCACACTTAAGCCCTCACACCACGACAAGGTAGTTATCCCAGCAAGGGAGTTCCAGCATTTAGTTCAAAAATTTTTATGTAATTAAATGTTTCAATTCAGAAAGTGAGAGGGGGTGTTGTAATATTCACTCTCAGAATTAAAATTTTATAACAATCTGGCTACTTTGTTTTTTGACTTTTGTTACATTTCCTTCGAGTTTCTTCCTTCTTTTTCTGGTAGCTTTTCTGCAATCACTCTTTTGTAAATCATCTATAATTTTAATAAATAATTATCTTTAAATCAAGCTGTTTCATTTTTAAACAAACTTGTTTTTGGTTGCTACACTTTATGTACATAAACAGGGTTTATGTATTGAATTGATCATTGGATTTTGCAACACATATCCTCAACAATATATATATATATATATATATATATATATATATATATATATATATATATATATATATATATATATATATATATATATATATATATATATATATATATATTTGCATATATGCATATATATATATATATATATATATATATATATATATATATATATATATATTTGCATATATGCATATATATATATATATATATATATATATATATATATATATATATATATATATATATATATATATATATATATATATATATATATATTTGCATATATGCATATATATATATATATATATATATATATATATATATATATATATATATATATATATATATATATATATATATATATATATATATATATATATATATATATATATATCCCCATCATCAGTTTATTGTAATTATGGAACTCTTTCTGTTTTCAAAACTGTATAGCAAGTTCATCAAATGATGGGGCCAATAGGAACAATTTCATATAATATAATGTTTTAGGGAATCTGCGTTTTTGGGTCTAAAATCTAAATTTTTACATTGTGGGGGGTAAAATATTGTAAAAATCTTCACTTCTAGTAACAGCGGTTGCAATACCAATCCAGTGCTTTCTTAGGGAATTGTTAGTTTTTGTGAGCGTCTACATAATGCGACCAAATAATCTTAAACTGAATATTCAGAAAAAATATAGCAGCCCACAATAATATGTAGTTATCAGCCATTAAATAAGACATTTTTTAACCTATATAAAAATTATATGTACTATAAAAAATTTATTTGTTTTTAATTTTAGATTTTGGGTAAATCTTATTAAGAATCCTAACTTTGTTTTTGATATACACAAATCAAATATTGTTGATTCTTGCCTATCAGTAGTTGCACAAACATTTATGGACTCCTGTTCTACATCAGATCACAGACTAGGTAATTATGGTTTAATATTTATTAACAACTTTCTCTCATAATTATTAAATTATATACATAAATTTAAGCGATTACATTTAAAATATTTTTTCTGTTAAACTATTAATCTTCGTTAATATACCACTGAAAAGATCATTAATTGAAATTGATTTAATGCATTTGAACCAAGTGAAATCCAATTTTTATGATTTTGTTTGATGAATTTTAAAAAATATGAATGTATATAACCTGAAAGTATAATAAAAACATCCGCGGAGTAGAGTCGAAGTTGAAATAGAATGGTAGAAAAGCCATGCATGATCGTTGTTATAAATAGAATATGTCTAAATGTCCAATTTCTAGTGACTGTTGGGTATGGATCTGGCTGGGTTCGATCAGTCGCACGACTTAAGATATTTCAACATAAAAACTATAGAATTAAATTACTTGAACTTAATGGTCGATTTACATTGCTTCCTCTAGACATATCAACATCCCAAAATCGTTCATATAGAATGTTCATTATGGCTTGCATTGTTCGGTACGAAGTCCAAGTCCATATCGCTGCGAAAGTTTCAGTCTTGTCTACATTGAAGAATCTACTGTCTCCGGGATTGCCATACACTTTTACGGACAGCAGCTATATTATGGTGGCACTTGGCCTCCAAAAGCTTCAGAGCAAACATTCAAGTCTCGCCGCATATATCATAAATAGTGGCACTACCTTTCCTCTTGAAAATATATTTAAATAAAAAAGCTCTGTCATTCGAATTTAACCTTAAAGAACTTTGCAATTGAAAATGATCGCAATAAGTGAATATTATTGTTGTTAGAATAATTGAATATGTGTTGAGAATACTCTTTACGATAATGAGTGATCCCTTTCACTAAAATCCTGAATGAATATACTCATGAAATATTTATTTATGAACTTCGTGTGTTATGTATGATTTCAACTTTAATTCACAACCATTCGTACATGTTTAACAATTCATTGTCATTTTCTAGTATGTGTGTGTATGTAAATCGATACATGCAATAATCGAGTTGTTATCGGTAAAATTGTTTTACAATTAGATATGATACACACTTCCATTAACATATACAGTGTTTTCTATATCTGAGTTTCGTTAAAACCGAAATGAATACTAAAATAGAAACGGTAAAATGAACCAAAATGTCAATTGGCAGGAACATTTACATAAGTATAACAATTAACATACAAGAATGTCAAACTTTTGCCATTATTGCGCGGAGTGAATAAAAATGTAGCTTATGCTACAAAGTGCTAAGAAGTAGCACTAGCTTTATCTTTTCAATGCTAGCTAAATCTAATAGTTAAAACTAGACAAAGTGTGAATAACTCTTTGCTACATAGATAGTGCTGAAAAACGATAGCATAAGCTGGAAAATTTAACAGCTGGCAGAAATTATTTAAGAGCTATCACTCTTTTTGCTTTTAAATCCCATAATGTTTCCGGAATTTAAAAGTATGAATTGCAAATTTACTTCGACATTAAATAATTCATTTTATTCTATATATAATTAGGCAAGCTCCAGAAAAGTTAAAGTAAATAATATTTTCTTTTAAATTTTTTAGTTTTTAATATCTGGAAAAGCTTCGTTTTACTGTTACATTTAAAAATGAATGAAACCAATGCTTACAGCAATCTTATACTTCCGCAGGAAACTACAAATAAAGTTCATTTACGTTTACTTTTGTGGAATATGATTGCACGTACGGGGTATGCTCAACAAATAAGATTAATTTTAAAATTTCTTGGGCCACGTACATTCGACTATCGCAGTTTCAAGTATTTAGCATGTTTAGTTCGTTGGTGAGAGGCATTTAAGTTTTTATAAAAAATGGAATAAAGTGCTCAAAAACACTTAAAATGCTGATAGTGGAAAACGTTAATTATACTCTGAGTCAGGAAAATCGTAGCAAGTGGTAAAGGGCTCTGCTTTTATGCGAAGGGATGTTGTGATATTTTCTGCTCCAATTTTTTAAAACTTATGGAATTATGTGCATAAACTGCAAAAGAAAAAATGTTTTTTTTTTTCAACTGATTTTAGAATGAAAATTTTTTGAATAATTCAGTCCTCGTTTAATGCTATATTTAAATCTATTTCATAAATACCCACAAATGGTATTTACGCGGTAAATTAAAAAGAAACCATGGTGGCAACGTCGTATAATGTCATTTGTTATTGTTTCTTTAAAGTTTTATAATATAACCAACGTATACCTCTCAGTGTTGTTTTGGTACCGGCTAATTATATTCTTGCACATTTATGCTACAAAAACCCTTGCGGTTAATGTATTCATCCCCATGATTTGGTGGCTTTTGTATTGCAACATGCGTGCAATCTATTGCTCCCATATCACAAGGAAAGTCATATCGCAGTGCCCACTGCTCTTGAGCTAGTTTAATTTCTTCGTTATTCGCCGGAAATTTAATCCACAGATGAGCTCTATTCATAACCTTCTTTAAAACTAGTTTTACTGTTTTGCAAACTGTTGTACGGTGTAAGCCTTCATCTTTGCCAACTCCCATTTGAAAACCTGGATCGCTTAGAAAACGGAAAAAAAATTTCCATCCTTTTAATTAGCGACAGTGCTGTTCCTCTGCTTTCATGACTTTCCTCCAAAAAGTGTTCGCTAACCATTTTACATTTTCTTTCCGAAATCTGTATAAATTAAAATAGTCGGATGGATAAGAATGTGTTCTCATGCGGTATTCTTTCCTTTGGCGAACATGCATAAAAGCAGGCATATTTATATTTAAATGAAATTATATGAAAACAATACTTTTTTAATATAAAGCAGAAAAACGCAAACTTCCAGCACCTCAACTAGATGTATAAAAATCAAAGCATAAACTAGTAATATTAAGCAATCGCTGGTTTTTATTCACACCTTTTTTAGGCCAACGGTGGAAAAACTAGCTTTAACTAGTTTATATAAAGTACTAGCTTTAGCTGAATTTTTTATTCACCTCAATACTAGTTGAAACTACAAAATTACCAGCATAACTTATAGCTACCCTTTTATTCACACGGCCCATTGTGTTGGAATAAGCTACGTAGTATGCGTCTTGAGAACTGTAGATGCCTTTTTAAACAAAACATTTATTGTGAGTTAAAAAAAATGCCCTGAATGTGATAAATAATTTAATTTTAATTTTTAATTTTAGTAATAACATCATACAAAAGCGAATTTAAAAAAGCTTTTTTATATGATTGGAAATTTGGGAGACCACTTTTGTGAATTTTTTTTCATGTTTATACGCACGTCTTATTTGCAAATAGAACTATTTGCAAATAACTAATTCATTTTTTATACAGGAAATTGCATACAGAACTTACATATGTTATTGTTAGTGATGCCAGGTGACGAAAATATTATTGTTTGGAAAGCTGCTATAAAAAAACATGTTTATAAAAGTGAAAGAATTAATAAAAATTAAAATGGTAAAATCGAAAACAATAATACTTTTGGTAATGCAATTAATACAAAAAAGAAAAAAATTTATTGCACAAATATCTCAACGAAATGCACCAAAAGTTTTTGATCGAATGTAGTGGCAACGCATTACTTTTTATTTGCAAATAGTGTCGTTATTCACGACTTGTTAAGTGAGTTGATAAGTTACAATAAAAAAGTTATACGGCAACATTTTTCTTTTTTATTTGCAAATAAGACGTGCGTATAAACGTAGTATTTGTTTCACTATCTCGTTATAAGATCTTACTGAAGAAGTAATCGAACAGGCTTTTTATCACACTGAAAAAGTTTGAGCATTTCAATTGTTGGAGTGATATCGTGGCACCCACTGTTTTCTTGAAAATATTGTATTGCTAATTCTACGAAAACAAAATAAATTAACTTGTATTAGCAAGAAATTTTTTTAAACCCAATCAATTATAAAATATTGTAAAAATTTGGGGTTGGTTGGAAAATCCTCTAATAATAATTTTTTGCCTCCCGAATTTCTTCCTAAAGAGTTTGACACCCCACATTTACCGCTAAAAGAAAAAAATCCACAAATCTAGGGGACACCACATAAACTGGTAACGCCGGACTAGAGACAAAATAATGTACCATAAATAAAAAAGCTCTTAAGGTAGAATTAGTGAAATCGTATCGTTATGTGGCCATTAAATTTTATAAAAATTATATACAACAAAATGCTAACAGCTGATAGAATTACTTGCGATGACATATATTCACTAGGTAGTATCTTATGTTGAAATACAGTTTTAAACGATACGTTTTTACTAACTGCCTTGAGCACTTACTAGAATCCTCTCCTTGTCGAAAATTTAAAAAGCACTAAAACAGTGCTAAAAGCGCCGTGTTAACAACAACAGCCTTTACAGCACTGACAATCAATCAGATTGTCAGTTAAACCAGACCAGAGATGAAGATTTTGAGGTTTAAAATCTGAAAAACTCGAGATTTTCTTTCGATATCGTTAAGCTATATACAGACGGTTGTAAGATCTGACAATATTGTCAGTAAAATATGTCTTACAATGTCTTGCAACTGTGTGAACTGCCAATTTTCGGCTTACAACGTTGGTAGAAAAAGCATTGACAGCCTATTGTAAGCCAATAATATTGTTAGATATCTGCCAATCGTGAGAACACTCTTCTTTGCTATTGCCAGATAATTGTCAGACGTTGTAAGTTCATTTTTTTATTGGTAGGTGTGCTTAAAGTAATGCACCTGACAATGGCATCATTCAGGCATGTTAGCAAATCACTTTTTGTGAAAGTGATTTGAAATCACAAAAAAGGTGTTCTGCGCACATAACTTTTTGAACTGTTGTGATTTGAAATCGGTCAGCTATGTGGCTGGCGATCTGAAATCATTTTCTTAATTTTGGACGGCTTTTTATATTTAACTCAATAATAACTCATTAATTGAACACATTTATTTGTTTTTTATTTATTTTAAGAGTAAAACTGATGATTTTGTACCAAAAAATTGGCTAAAATATAAAAAAATTGCAAACACTTTCTATTGTAACAAATGTTGTTATTTGCTTTTGTGATTTGACATTTTCTTTTTGTGATTTGCATTTACTTTTTAGTTGTCAGGTGTTTTTGTTCTTCGAAAAAACACCGATGCTTGCCAGAGTAGATAAATATTGCTTTCGACGAGAAATATATTTAATTTTTTTAACTAAACAAGCTATTTCCAATAAAACTTAATTATTTTTGTTAAGTTATATTCAAAATATTTATTAACTATCAATTGTTTGCCTAATTTTAAAAATAATTACTTATAAAGTAGTAGCAAATGGCAACAATAATTATATATTAAGAACAGTGGCAACCACAGATTACTAAATATATCTGTGGTGGCAACTTCGTGTGTATTCTTGAAACTATTTTCTTTTGTTAAATTAATAAATTTATTTTCAAATATATTATTATTATCAAATATATATATTATTTTCAAATATATATTTATTTTCAAATATATCAACTATATTTTTATTTTAAAAAATTTTAGTTTACGTTCACTTATTATTTTGACTAAACCTTTATTAATTTTTAATACATAAAAAATTGTCATCAAATCAAAGCAAAACATCAGTCGTTTTCTTGTTTTCGAAAAGGTAAAATCACACCGAAAAGTTAAATTTCTTGTGATTTTCAGAACACCACAAAATCACATTTTTGATTTTAAAATCACAAGTGATTTTGAAATCTTGTGATTTGCAGAACATGCCTGATTAAGTTAATAAGAGAATTAATTTGAAAAAGTACAATATGTAAATAAACTACCGGTAACAAATAAAAACTTTAGATTTAGTGCAATAACATTGTGTGAACTAAAAAATATAGTAAAAGAATTCAAAAATAAACCTGACTATACTAAAGTATCAACAAAAATCATACTAGAAAATTGGAATGTTACGGGAATAATTTTGCTAAAGATCATAAATAAATCAATGGAAACGGGAGTGTTCCCTGAAAGCTGGAAAGAGACAATAGTAACCCCAATTGAAAAAATTTATAAAACAAATAAATGTGAGGAGTTTAGACCAATTAATACCTTGATAATATTCGAAAAAATATTAGAAAAAGTAGTAAAAATCCAATTGGAAATATATCAAAATACCAATCTGGCTTTCGAAAAAAGTTTTCGTGTGAAACCGCAATAAATCATGTAATAGACGAGTGGAAAAATATACGAAAAACTAAGAAAATTATGGCAGTTTTTCTTGACTTTAAACGGGCTTTTGAAACATTCGACAGAGATATAATGGCAGAAAAATTGTATATGTACGGTATAAAAGGCATCGAATTAAGGTGGTTCAAATCTTATCTGGAAAATAGGAGACAGATAACAAAAGTAGAGGGAAATAAATCATGTGAAATGAAAAATGACTTTGGTGTTCCCCAAGGATCAATTCTGGGTGCATTACTGTTTATTATATATATAAACGATATGCCATACGTTATTGAAAAGTGTAATATAACGCTATATGCGGATGATACTTTAGTATATTCAGTCGGATAAACGGATGATGAGTGTAGAAGTAAATTGATTCATGATATTAAAAAAATTAGTACGTGGTTAAATATGAATAAATTGAAACTAAATGAAAATAAAACAAAATTATTAGAAATAAATATCACTAATGACTCAATATTTACAATTATGGATAAAGTTATTGAAAAAGTTTACAATATAAAATATCTTGGTTTTATAATTGATAAAGAACTGAAATTTAAAGATCATATTGATTATATATGTAAAAAAAAATAATACAAGCCTGTGTTAGATAACACGGGTGCATAGGTCAGACGTAGAATACGTTAGTCATTTTGCAATTAAAATATATGAATTAAATATAATAAATAATATGAATTAAATTAATAAAGCAAAGTAGTGCCAACTTATAAGTATAATTGTTTTACAGCAATTTCCTCTAAAAATACAAAAAATACTACTAAATTGTTTGAAGTCAAATGCAACTACTTTTGAAATTAATCAGCTGTCGAAATAAAAAAATGTAACCAAAACAAACTAAAAGTTTACAAAATAAAAAAATATAACTACAACCACCTGTTTCCTGCATACTTTTTTGTTGTCAGCTATTTTCTTTTTGGTTCTAGATTTCAAATCAGATTTTAAATCTGGAAACAATATGTGTCATTTTTGCAAGTAGCAAATACAAAATAAGTACCTATGTATGTATGTATGTACATATATGTATATGTATATGTAGGCAATAACCCACCCCAAATGTACATACATATGTATGAATGTATGTATGTACTCACAACTAAAAAAGCTATTTTTTTATTAAAATTTTTTTTCATAAAATATTTGTTTATTTATATATTTTTTCAAAAAATTATTGTCATTCGAGCACAAAATAACTGGTGCCTGATTTTGAAATTTGTGTTCGCAAAGTTGACAACAACTTCGAAATAGACAAACGCATTTTTGTATGAAAACATTTACGTTTTCATTCGAGTTGTCGTTCGAGTCATCGTTCGCATAGAACCAATTTAGGTAAACCCAAATCAGTTTTCTTTCGCTTAGATTGCGAAAGAAATTTTTCTTTCGACATCGGCAAACAGGCCGTTAAAAAATAATTTTAGTTTACGTTCACTTATTATTTTGACTAAACCTTTATTAATTTTCAATACAAATTGTCATCAAATCAAAGCAAAACATCAGCCATTATCTTGTGTTTTCGAAAAGGTAAAATCACACCGAAAAGTTAAATTTCTTGTGATTTTCAGAACACCACAAAATCACATTTGTGATTTTAAAATCACAAGTGATTTTGAAATCTTGTGATTTTCAGAACATGCCTGATTGTCAGACAAATATTTCTACTGGCAACACTGCGCGCGCTCCATATTATATTTTGTTTTACAAACACACACAATTGACAATTAGTAACTTCTTTAAATTTTCTGGCAATGCCGAACAACAAAT
Organism: Germaria angustata; assembly: GCA_963681545.1. Classification (NCBI taxonomy): domain Eukaryota; kingdom Metazoa; phylum Arthropoda; class Insecta; order Diptera; family Tachinidae; genus Germaria; species Germaria angustata. The sequence continues at coordinate 21,186,352 of OY813003.1, forward strand.
TTGTTATACAATAAAGGTGAATTCACCCATTCGTTCTGAACGAAATTTTTGTTGTTGTTCCGCATTAAATTTACTCTCCTCAAAATAGAGACGTCAAACTACATATAAAAAAAGCGTTCAGAACGAATGGGTGAATTCACCTTAATCTGACAACCGTGTGAACTGACAATTTTTATTGGTAGGTAAATTTATTGACAGACCATTGTCTGACAATGAAATTGTAAACTTTTCTTACACACCGTTCACATTTGCAATTTTGTTGCATGAAATTCTGCTACGGAATTGCTTTAGTGTCCACATTAGAAAAAATCTGGTATTGCAATTCTTGTATAAAACATATATAAAACGTCAAATGCAACAACACCAAACATCAAGTTGAATAGTAAGAATTTCAAAGCAAAAGAGAATTGCAGAGAACATGAAACTCTGTACCCCTCCCCAAGCTTCTTACCTCTCTCTCCTAAAACAACCAAGAATTGCTGCAACAAAATTGCTAATGTGGACAGTGTGTTACAATCCTCTGAACTAACAATTTACCTTTCTGTAGCCATATTGAATTGTCGAGTCTTGTTGAACCTTCGTAGTGAACGGACGTGTTAGCGGAGTTTTTTTTTACATACTAAACAAACAACAATACAAAAAAAAATATTCGTAATAAGTACTGATTCGTAATAAGTACAGTTTTTGTGAAATTTGCTTTATTTGCATTAATAATTTTGCATATAATCTGAAACAACAAAAACAGAAAACAAAAAAAAACACAAACAAAGTGACTGAGGAATACTCTGCATGAGTACCTCAAAAACAAAAAATTGTGAAGTGAGTTCTAACGGCAGAAATGCCTATTTTACTGTGAGTTCTGAAGCTCTTAATGCAAACAATAAAAACAAAAAATTGGATGACAGTCCTTTTCTAACGGCAAAGCCAATTATACGCGAGCGATCACCTTCGCTTACTCCAATGCCAAGTAGTGATTCGTTAACATTACCGTTACCTAGTTCTTCTCTATTTAAGTCTGCGCCATTATCCGCTCCGGGTTCTTGTTCATCACTTAACCCAGTTATCACAATGGACGATAATATTCAAAAACCTAAAGTGCCTGTCCGAATGGACAGATATGTAACGGTAGTAAAGCGCGGGCGAAGCCCAAATTCATCCAAAATCTCATCTGTTCCGAAAATATCCAGAGACAACGACGCCGCCTCAGCTAATCGTCAAAACCGGTTTAAAATATTACAAGATGACAGCGATAAACCCGAAGAATCTTCGAAAAAAACTTCAAAACCACCACCAATCTATCTGAGACAAAAAAACTCGAACACACTTATTAAAAAACTAATCTCGGCCATTGGTGAAAAGTCATTTTACATTGTTCCAATAAAACGTGGTAACATTGATGAAACAAAAGTTCAAATATATGATGAAAAAGACTTCCGCAAAATGGTTACAGAATTTGAGAAAAATAAAACAAGTTTCTACACTTTCCAGCTTAAGAGTGCTAAAGGCCTACAGATCGTATTGAAGGGCATAGGTTCTTATGTTGTTCCTGAGGAAATAAAAGATGCTCTCACCCTCCAAGGCTTTAAGGTAAAAAATGTCTCTAACATTATAAACAGGGAGAAGATCCTCCAACCTTTATTTCGTGTTGAACTGGAGCCAAATGATATAAAATTGAAGAAAAATGAGATCCATCCAAATTATAATTTAAAATATCTGTTATACCGGAAAATTACAGTCGAAGAACCACACAAGCGCTCAGGACCCGTACAGTGCCATTATTGTCAAGAATATGGCCATACGAAAACTTATTGCAAATTACCTACTGTTTGTGTTGTGTGCGGTGAATTACACAACACTGCTATTTGCAATAAGTCGAAGGACCAGAAGGAAAAGAAATGCAGTAATTGTGGAGGTAATCACACTGCTAACTACAGAGGATGTCCTGTATTCTCTTTTGTTAAACAAGCTATGAGCCAAAAGCCTAAAGTAACTCCAGCTCAAGCAGGAAATACGTTCACCGCTACTCCTACCCTAATGGCCCAACCAATCACTTCACATGTATCGTATGCTGACGCTGTGAAGATCAACTCTATTCCCGTTCAAAAAGTGTCTCCACCAACTAATGCAACAAATGCAAACCCAAGCTTTAATTTCAGTCGCCTTGAAGCTACTATAGACAATTTGGTGCAAACTATAAACAACTTTACAACAAATATGACTAGCATGATGCAAGAAATGCTGCGAATGCAGAATACACTGCTTCTAGCATTAGTTAACAAGCCATGAACACGTTAAAACTATGTTTCTGGAACGCAAACGGCATTCGCCAACACAAATATGAACTTGAGCACTTCCTCACGGTTAAAATATTGATATAATGTTGGTATCTGAAACTCATTTGACTTCGAGAACCCTTTTTAAAATGAATGGCTGCAACTTATATGATTCAAAGGACCCGAGAGGAAGAGCATGCGGAGGATCAGCAGTTCTAATAAAGTCAAGACTCAAGCACTATATTCTTGAGAACACTTGTGAAGACCATCTACAAGCAACGAATATTTGTATCGAAAATTTTTGTTCAAATCTCGTGATATCATCCATTTACTCCCCTCCCAGATTTTCAATCACTGAGGATCAATACGAGGATTTTTATAAAACTATTGGCCCTTGTTTCATAGCAGCTGGCGACTACAATGTAAAGCATACGTTCTGGGGGTCGCGTCTTATTACACCTAGAGGTCGAGCATTGTTCAACACAATTTCAAAAATGGGTTTGGATGTCATTTCTAGCGGGGAGCCCACTTCCTGTCCTACTGACATACAAAAAATTCCGGATGTTATAGATTTTTGGGGTCATGAAAAATATCCCTAGGGATTTAATTCATGTTGAAGCTTCACATGATCTCTCCTCCGATCACTCTCCCACGATCGTTACAATTTGTAGCCCACTAAGAAGTGACTTACCTCACCCATATATGAAGATGATAAATCGTGTTAACTGGCTGGGGTTCAAAAAATATCTCAGTACTCATTGTACGGAAAATATCAGGCTTAGAACTCCCGATGATATTGAATTTAACATTGCCAATCTTACCGATAATACTAAACAGGCATCTAATTACTCCTTGTGGCGCGCTGCTAAAAAACTTAAAACACCCGTTGAGTCTAAACCACCCCTGCGCACTTCTACCGGAGGTTGGGCAAGAAGTAATACTGAAAAAGGTAACATATTTGCTGGGCATTTAAAGTACGTATTTACCCCAAACACATGTACTGGTGCTGTTGATTTACCGAGTGTAGTAGCTCTACCCCCTCGACCCATGAAATTTAAGATGCGTGATGTACAAAAACTAATTGCTGAAACCAACCCAAAAAGGCCCCGGGTATTGATGGAATTAGTAACAAGATGCTGATGAAGTTGCCTCGTATTGCTATTAGAATCCTGTTATTTATTTTTAATGGCATTTTACGACTGGAGTATTATCCACACAGCTGGAAACTTGCCATGGTCAAAATGATTCCAAAGGCGGGCAAAGATCTTACCAAGGCTGAGTCTTATAGGCCAATAAGTTTACTGTCAACAATTTCAAAGCTCTTCGAAAAGCTGCTCATGACAAAATTGTCCCCAATTCTAACTGATAATGGGTGCATACCGGACCATCAATTTGGTTTTAGAAGTCAGCATAGCACCATTGAACAAACTCATAGATTGGTCCATTTCATAAGAAGAGCATTTGAAGAAAAAAAGTATTGTTCTTCCCTCTTTATTGATGTCTCTCAGGCATTTGATAAAGTGTGGCATGAAGGCCTAATTGTAAAATTGAAGACATATCTGCCAATAAACATTGTAAATCTATTGGAAAGTTATATTCTTGCCCGGAAATTCACTGTTGTGGAAGGAGACTTCATGAGTGAGCCCGAAACTATCTCATCCGGTGTGCCACAGGGGAGTATACTGGGTCCAGTTTTGTATTTGATTTATACCTGTGATATGCCTCTGAGCAGTAATATCTTCACTTCTACATTTGCCGATGATACAGCCTGCCTTAGCATGCATGAAAACCCTCACGAGGCATCCCGTTATCTTCAGCAACATATTAACCTGTTGGAATTGTGGTTGAACTTATGGAGAATAAAAGTAAATGAACAAAAGTGTGTTCATGTCACATTTACACTACGAAGAGACACTTGTTCCCCCATTCAAATCAACAATCAAGTTGTTCCTCAACATTCACATGTGAAATATCTTGGTATACACCTCGACCGACGCCTCACATGGAAAAACCACATTGACTCTAAGCTGACACAAATAAAACTTAAATTGACTCAGATACATTGGCTGATTGGTAGAAATTCTACCCTCAGTCTAGATTGTAAACTTTTAATATACAAGTCGCTTTTGAAACCCATATGGTGTTACGGAATTCAGCTATGGGGCACTGCTTCAGCTTCCAATGTAGAGAGAATCCAACGAATGCAAAACAAAATTTTAAGGTTAATAACATCGGCTCCTTGGTACATGAAAAATTCAATTTTACATCGTGATTTAAATATGCCACTTGTGACCGCTGTAATTGCAAAATATGCCGGCAAATATTTAACAAAACTCGAGTCCCATCCTAATCCCTTTGCTCGTAACATCTTGAACTTTCCTGGACACATCCGCTTAAAAAAGAGGGATACTACGGCCTTAATACGCCACACTTCATATTGAATTTTTTGAATATTTTTGTGCTTAACATATTTATGTATTATTAATTACTATCACTAAGTTTATGTCCGACACTGGTTGGGCCTAATTATTATATTTATACTTAAGATTTGAACACTTATTGTTAGTTCTATTTGAAGATACAATAAATAAATATCAGTGGAAAAAAAAATATTGAATTGTCAGAGCATTGCCAGCACGTTGGTAAATCAAACAACATTGTCAGATCTTACAACCGTCTGTACATATGTAGCTTTATACTCATTAGATAAAAGGAATTTTTACAAAAAAAAAAAAAAACTTTGTTGCGCCAGAAAGAAATGGATAAAAACTGTAATATCTTTCATCTCGTGACATACATATCTTTCATCTGCTCTACTTTATGCTACTTAATTTGGAAGTGAACATAAAGGAGCAAAACTTTCACAGTTGCGATATCAAATGTACCCAATCTCGAGTAACGCTATTGTAAACATTGCAAGTAAACATAAATTAAAACATTTAGTAAAAATGGACCATTGGATTTATTTCGTCAATGCCTCTACGCCGCTTTTTAATAAAAAGGAGTAAAAGAGATTATCATTTTACATTGTTATATACCATACGTACACATACACACTTATTATTATTTTCCAAAATAAATATTAATTCTAATTTATTTAAAAACACATACATACATACAATTTTTGCTTAAAATAAATATACTCGTATTTTAAAACAAAATTTTTTGTGGCTACCACGAATAATAGGCGAATAATTTTTTTCCATTGGAAAATAAAAGGTTCACTTGTTAATATTGCATACATACATACATACATATGTACATATGTATGTCCCCCACAGGGGGCGCGGTCAATTCACCCTGTCTTGGTGGCTTGGTGTTGAACCTCCTGGGGTATAGGGTTATCAGGTTTCCGGACCTAGGCCTTTTTGCTGATAACCCCTAAAAACTTGTATGTTGCTACCCAATCCCTGAAACAACAGGGCAACGGGCGCGCATGCAAGTAAACTAAAGGTGAAAGTGGGTTCGCTCGCTCGTCCGGTAAGTGGGTAATCTGGTTTTTCCAGACCTTGACCTTTGGCCAATTACCCCTTGAACTTATATGTCACTACCCTATCCCTGGACATAACAGGGCAACGGGCGTGCATATATTTAATTTAAGGAAGTAGCTCTGCCTATGCTTGTCTGGGTAGAGGTGCTACCGATACCTCAGGTTTGCAGGGACCTAAAATCGGAGGTGTTTTTAACACGCGGCTGACCAGAGTCCTATCTGGTGCCACGGGAACCAGTAGCCCCTAGGACTTGTCCGAGACTGGTTATTGGTGAGGCCCCTTCGGGGATCACGTGGTGGCTGTGGTTAAAACCCAAAGATACGCGGGAAGAGTTATGGGTCAGATGTAGTGTGTCTGTAAAAGGTGCTAGTGACTGATTATAGATGCTCTCTTCAGGCCGTATATCTCTAGGTGTTGTTGCTATTCGACAAAGCTACTCTGATGTTTTGCGGTGGGCGAAGCCTCAGGTAAGATGGGGGCACTATTTTGCTGCCGGGCCATTGGGGTAGTAGGAGGTTAGATAGCTCCAACACTTCAGCAAAGTGTCTGTACATGGTTCTGCAGCCTGTGCAGAATTTGCTACCAAGTCGTCCCTATTAGGGGCACATGTTGTTGCCGCAACCCAGTATGTGCCTCTGGAAGGGACGACGGGACGGTGGTGAACGGCTTTATTCACCCAGTGCGAAGAGCACCGTCAGGTAAGGCCTTCGGGCAGGTACTGACGTAAAATCTTTGACATATTTGTACATATGTATGTATGTACTTACCAGAAATAGTTCTCATATTTACACAAGGTCGCTGTATATTTTAATAATCAAAACTTTGGTTAATCACAAATGTGGGTTTTGTAGGTTTTAACAAATATAGTCTGCATGTTTGCATTTATTTATTTATTTTATGCAATCTAATTTTATGTCTCACGTTATTCAAAACTAGTTTTGATGACACAATATGTAGAAATTTTTTAATGAACATTTTGACTTTATTCTATAGTGAAAATTTTTAGTCGTTTTAGTTTGTAATGCTTTATTAATTTTTATAATAAAATTAAAGGTAAAGATTCACCAAGTTCAAAGCTATTATACGCAAAAGATATACCTGAATATCGTAAATGGGTTGATCGCTATTACCGTGATATCAGAGAAATGCCACCAATATCTGATCAAGATATGAATGCAATGTTAGCTGAAGAATCAAGGGTAAATAAAATATTTTTGAGTGAATATTTACCCCAAAAACAGCTTTTTAAATAATATGCTTTTAATTTCTTTCCGTAGCTTCACACATCGGAATTTAATACGAACTGTGCCCTCCATGAACTTTATACATATGTAGTGAAATATAACGAACAATTGACAGTAACATTAGAGGAAGACGAATTTTCACAAAAGCAACGACTTGCCTATAAACTAGAACAAGTACACAATATAATGTCAGCTGAATAATAATAATAATAATAATTCCCTTAAAAATATCAAGGAAGGAGGATAAGTACTAATATTTGTAATAATAACATAATTAAAAGAAACAATGGAAAACATATGGGTGTTGAGAAAAATCTTAAGTAATAATAATAATACTACATAGTAATTAAATGCATATAGGTTGGTATGATTTTATAAGACATTTTTAAGATTTTAGATAGATAGCCTTACAGAACAATTACAAAGAAATTAATTTTAGTTAGTTAGCTTTAAATCAACCATAACTATAAATTGGTGGGTTCGTCTTTTTATACCAGCAATGTTGTAATTTGCAGTGTCATTAAAATGAAAAATACAAAAATATTTTTACTTAAACATTTACGAACAAATATTTTATCAACATAACAAAAATATTGTATGTGTAGAACTTTTCGCTTATTTTAAATTTCAATTCATTTGTAAAAAAAATATCCGTAAAGGTGCATAACATCAATTTACCCACATCGAATGTCTATGTCCTACTCAAAAATGTATTATATATCTAATGAAATCACAAACTGGGGTCTTATATTAACTGGCCTAAAATATACATAAAATCTCATTCATTTGTACTATGTGCGACACTTTGATCGTTTATTCATACAATTAATTTCAAATACACAACGCATACCTCGAAATTAACTCAAGCGTATAAAATAATTACTGAAAGTTATCTGTGATCTTTTTAAAATATAAACCCCTCAAATGTGTTATAGTAATAACTTATTCCGAATGATTTTTACTCACTTTTCAGTGTTATTATATACGTCTTTAATGCTTTTGAAATATTTATCATAACACGAGTATGGGATTCGTAACGTTGATATGTACTAATAAACGTGGTTGTCAGTCGCCTGAGAGAGTGTGCGTGCATTATATAATGTCAGACTAATTTTGACCAAAAGTCTGAAACGAAATCTCATGTCATTAGACTTCTCTAACCATTTCGCTTGTGCTTATCCAACCTCGTATGAAATTTACCCAAACGAATGAGTAACATGTCTTAGGGTGCGTACAGAGTGGCCGCTTGTTGCCGAGCCGAGCCGACTGACGCTTATTGCGAGAACTTGTTCAGGCGAGCAACAAGTTTGGGTGTGCATAGTGGATGCGAGAATCAGTGCTGATATTTTATCTTCTATTATTTGTGTTTTTTGTATGTTTGTATGCATTTGGGTTTGTTGTTCATTCGTGTTTGTGAAATTGAAGTGGATTCGCCAGATGATGAGTATTTAGCTTCGGCTACTGTTTTAAAGATTAATAAGAGATAAATTTTGTAATTTCGTATGCATGAATAAAATATAATAAATTTCAATATAACACACTTTGTATATTAATTTCTGAAGCAACGGATATCCATGGCTTTTCCACTAAAACACGGTTATGATAATATTTATTTTTCTGATCCCACAAAGCCGGCCGAGAAAAAACCACTTATTAATTGTTCTATATTAATTTTAAATAAACCAAAACACACGACTGTTTTCAAGAAAAGTTCAACAACAATGCCATTAAATGATGAATGACAGCATATACATATTTGCTTTCAATTTTTACAAAGAATTTTATGCCCAAAATTACAACAACCGAAATGCAATAGACAAAAAGAAAAAAAAACATTTTTTTACTTTTTCTTCTGACCAACTCGGTGCCCACTATGAGCTGTTTAAAATAAACCAAAACACACGACTGTTTTCAAGAAAACAACAACCCAAAATTACAACAACCGAAATGCAATAGACAAAAAGAGAAAAAGCATTTTTTCTACTTTTTCTTAAATATTTGTTTTTATTTTTTTATGTTTTCCAAACAAGTTGAAATCATAACAACAACATAAACAATGTTTTCGGACTCAATCATCATTGTGCTCTGACCAGCTCGGCGCCTGTGTAAAATAAACCAAAACACAGGACTGTTTTCAAGAAAACAACAACAACCCAAAATTACAACAACCGAAATGCAATAGACAAAAAGAGAAAAAACCTTTTTTCCACTTTTTCTTAAATATTTCTTTTTAATTTTTTATGTTTTCCACACAAGTTGAAATCATAACAACAACATAAACAATGTTTGCGATGCTGAAATACGCTTTGGAACTGTTTTCTCGCACTCAATCAGCTTTGCGCTCTGACCAGCTCGGCGCCTACTATGACCTGTTCGCGCTTACTTGTACTAATTTGTATATTACCAGTTTTCTCGCATTGGCTCTCGCAATAAGCGTAAGTCAGCTCGGCTCGGCAACAAGCGTGTGCATGCAACTTGAGATATATCAGTATTTTTAAAGGAATCCAGTTTTTTCAAAAGCTGGAAATTTTTGTATGGTGCTTGAGCAGCAGAAGAGGCAGAGAACCACATCTCAACATATATTGAAACAATAAAAATACATACATAAGTATATTATGTAAAGCTTTCCTATCTTTTACTGCCAAATAAAATTCCTGTCGAATTAAAAATGTTTTTAAGCAGTACACTCAAACCTCGTTTTATGCGATTAATTCGTTCCGCAAAAATCCGCATAAAACGAATTCGCATACAACGATACACTAGCTCCATATAAAAACTACTGACTCGTTCCTGAATTTAAAAAAATCGCATAAATTCAAATCAAAGCATTAAAAGTCAAACAAAATCTCATAAAAAGAAAACAACAAAAAATTCTTTCATTTATTAAAACCAAAAAATAAATAATGATAATATTAATAATATTAATTCAGTATAAAGAAAAAAAAAGATTAAAAATTAAAGTTAATATTTTATATATCAGAATCGCTAAATACTTGTCTGCACTGTTTCTGAATTGGTTCAGTATCACTTTTATCACTAGAGGAAACAATTATATTGTCATTAATTGTGAGATCATCATTTTCGTCACTAGAAGTATTTTCATTATGAGTAGAAAGTATGGTCGAGTTTTCTGGAGCTCCATTTCTTTCTTCTCGTACAAAATAATTTGTCATCAGACTTTGTGATGTTGATTTTATCAGTTGTTTGTACAACTCCTGATATCCTGAAAATAGATCGTTTAGTCCACGTTGAAGCTGCATTGCTCTTTCCGTATCTGGATCCATATTGAAAATTTCGTTTTGTAAAGCATTAACTGTGTTAAGAACTTTACCAATTTTTCTTGAAGTAAGAGGTTCAACAATTTCATCACAATCACTTCCGGAATGAGATTCTTCGACATTAGCTGTATCTAAACTAATAATATCGTCATCGGATAATGGAACTTCTACTAGTAGTTCTTGTAAATCATTGTGGTTCAGAGAACTAAATTCTTCGCCTCCAATTTGGCGAGCCAGGGTTAAAATTTCATCTGATAATGTCGATATTTCACCACCAGTATTGCTACCAACACAATCTGGCCATACAGCTTTCCAGCACGCATTTAAGGTATGGGGTCGTATTTTGGATATGGCAGATGCAGCCAGAACTATGCAATCGAAAATTGTAAATTTATTCCACACTTCGTTTAATGTCAATGCTTCATTTTCCAGTTTAGTTAAAATTAATTGATAAGTGCTTTTTATATAGTACTTCTTAAAAGTGGAAATTATTCCCTGATCTAGAGGCTGAAGAATGCTAGTTGTATTAGGTGGCAAAAATTCAATTTGAATGTTTGGATGTTCCAAATGAGGATGTCCAGGTGCGTTGTCCATAATGAGTAAAATTTTAAATGTAAGATCTTTTTCCTTCATATAGGATTCCACTTCTGGCACAAACAATTTGTGAAACTATTCACTAAATAATGCCGATGTAACGTTTTAAATCTTTGCCTTTAAACGCACGTGGTTTCGAAAATTTATTTACGACTAATGGTTTCAAGATTTTATCTCCTGATGCGTTGCAACATAGCAAAAACGTTAACCTTTCCTTACAAGCTTTGAAGCCACGTGCTCTCTTTTCTGCTTTTGCAATGTAGGTTCTACTTGGCATTTTTTTCCAGAACGGGCCGGTCTCATCTGCATTAAATATTTGATCTGGGGAGTAACCTCCTTTTTCAATTATATTTTTTAATTTTTCTGGGTAATTTGCGCATGCTTGTGCATCTGCTGATGCTGATTCACCTCTTATTTGAATGTTGTGAAGATTATTTCTTTTTAAAAATAGTACCATCCATCCATTGCTTGCTGAGAATTGTTTTGGCGTAGAATTTGACGGCTCTGACTGTTTAATCTTTTCATAAAATACTAGAGCTTTTTCTTTAATCATGTATCCGCTTATTGGAATCCTCTTTTTGGTTAGATCCTCAATCCATAAGACAATAAATCTTTCCACTTTTTCAATTAATGTGTCTCTTGAATAAGAAGAATGTTTGGAGCTAAGATTTGTGCCAGAAATTACTGATTTTCTTATGGAAACCTCATTTTTTTAATGGATCTTATGGTCGATTCTCCTAGTTTGTACTCCTTTCCAAGTGCCGTGTATTTTGCTCCATTTGAAATGCGATCTAGAATTTTAATCTTAGTCTCAAGGGATATCGTTTGTCTTTTTTTCTTAGTTTTTTCCATGGTAATATCTGAAAAAGTTCATAAACATTTTTTAGCACAAAAACTACAAAACGGAAAACTTTGCACGCTTACGTTGTTCACTTCTATAATAAAACAATAAGAAAAAAGATTAAAAGGGATTTTCCCTAAATTGTTAACAAATTTGACAAGTACACACGTAGAGTTCTAAGCTGATACTTGTTTGTTATCGGCGGTGATGCAACTATGTAGACTGATATCAATGTTGCTAACTGTTTAAATGAAAATGTTTATGTAAAAACGCAAAAAAAATAAAAATATTTTAAAACCGCATAAATTTGAATTCGCATAAAAAGAATTCGCATAAAACGAGGTTTGAGTGTATATAGCTTTTGCCATCCATCTCGCGTGGTGGACAGTCGCAGGGGCGCGAAAAGCTTCATTGCGAATAGGTGGAGTCTCGCCAAGAAATATTAGGGTTAGCTCCAGAAACTCCCTGTAATCATCTCTTGTCTGTTTAGTTTTGATCGCATCGTTCACAAATTCAATTATTTTGTCTTTATCTGCTGTTAAATATTTTTTGACATCATTATCTTCCATTCCAGACTGATAATTAATTTGGTTTATATTTCCCCATGTATTTTTAAATTGCTCAAATATTTTTACATTTGGGCTTTCGGTTTTGCTTATCTTAACTTCAAAGGCACTTTTTAATACGACTTCCAAAATTTGGTGACGGCAAGGCAGTCAAAGAAGCTGCTTTTGAAGACTGTGTTCAATAGTCGTACAGGTTCCATTAAAACGGCCTGTATTTACGGCAGTTGTATCGAACACCATGGCTTTTATAAGTATGATCTTGGAGTACCCATTCAAATATAGCTTTACAAACAGCAGACGCCCGCTTTCTGCCAGTTTCACTTTTAAGTGCGGGCACTTCAAGTAGTTGCTCCGTACGCCCGCATGAAATTATGACTGAGAGTCTGTCAACTTTTTCATTACCAGTAAGAGTTGGTAACAGCTTTCCGTTCCAGTGCAAACAAATTGCACCAAGTTCGTTCTTGTTGAAACGTTTTTTTATATTTTTGAACTGTTCTGCTCGTATTTTTTCCCTTGCATTATGTATAGACGTTTTATTTATAATATACCTATGTAGTTTTGTACTTCAAGACCGACTGCTTCCACCACAGATATAATTAAATGCATGGCTTTTCGATCACTGACCTTGCAAACATCTAAAGCGGCTGCAAGTCTTGGAGTCATTATATTTTTAAATCCTCTAATTTTTTTTGGCTGGCGTTTGCGTTACAGCTTCTGCTCCCAAGACCTGTTAAAAAGGAATTAAATGTTCTGGTTATATTTTTGTAAGGTAACCCTGTGTAAACTGTTGCAAATAATTCGCAAGAAATCCACATCAATTTGAGTATTTACTCGAATTAAAAAGCCGGCGAATGAAGGTTGTTTTGTTTATTATTACTCATAATTATTATTATTCTATTTTGTTTTTGACTTTTTTAATAATGATGATTGGCAAATAAAAAAAAAAACATAACGCAGATGAACAAAAGCAATAAATACTAAGAAAATAAGATCGTATGCAAAGAATGCGAAGATATGTGAAAATTTCGCTGTTATTTTTTAATTTGGTTTTTTCTAGATTAAATATTAATGTTAAAGAAAACTAATACAGAGCAACATTGTTCATCATATATAGCCCTAGAATATTTGTGAATAAGGTTTTTCTCTTAAATAAATATTACTGAAGTTATGAACAATTAAAGCGAGCCATAGTGAGAAAAATAGCATTTTTAGCAAACTTTGTGGGCTCAAGGCACGCCCAATAATTATGCAAACCATATAAAATTTTTTATATATGTATATATTTTTTGTAATTTGGAATCAATCTAAGGGGTTTGCCATGTGAAAATATGAGAAAAGAAAATAACGATCACACTAATGTACATACCTATATATAAAAGATATGAAATCTGATCATTCACATAAGTATTGGCTGTAAACGCGTTGTACGAGTATTCTCGTATAACGTGGTCTTATGACCTCGTATAACGCGTTAAGTATGTGAAAATTATTCACGTTTATTTTTTCTCGTTAAAGGGGGTTTAGATCGTATATTAAGGAAAAACTATGTTATGAACCAAATAAGTATGTGCGTTTTATTAAAATCAAACTAGGAACATTTTCAATAAAAAACTTATACATATGTAACTAAAAAACAGTTAACACATAGATCAAATAATACCAAAAGCAGGTTTATTATATGTTTATTCTGAAATAACGTTCCACCGATATCTTTTTTCTAAATGTTCTAAAGTTTCACCTTTCGAATTTTTATTATTTTCTTTACTTAACAGCACATCTTCTTGTTCACTATCTAGCGATTATTCGCTTTCTATTTTATGTTTTTACTGCATTTTTACATATGGTGCAATACAGTACTGATAATTTATTTTAAATACAGAAGATCGTTCCACTGAAGAATCACGATTCTTTTTTACAATTTTATTTAGATTTTCTATACATAAAATTTCGTCTACTTCATCAGTAATCTGCATTGAGCTTTCTTCAGCACTATTTATAATGCTTGCGCCAGATGCGTCAGGTAATTGTGCATGGTCTTCCTCATCTAAATCTTTAGCGTCATTTATTAATTCATTCATTCATAATTGGTTCATGTCGTCAAATCCTTCTCCACCTACTGATCTAGCAATATTTACTATAGGTTCGATATCTATGCTCGAAGAATCTAAAAAATTTTCTTGCAAAACGATTTTAGGCAAATATTTTTCCAACAGGTGTTTAATGTCGAAGACTTTAATTCTTGAACAGATAGAAATATTAACTCCACAAATTTTAAAATAGGAAATCTTTCCACATTTCAGGTATTTTCATATCTGGGTTGCATTCAAATTTTTCCAATATAAGTTCAAGTGTTCTACGTACTTATATAACAAGATTAAATTGTTTTTATAATACCCTGGTCAAGTGCTTGTAGTATTAGGTGGTAAAAAACCTACTTTTACGTTTGGATGAACTAGGTCTACTGGATGTCCTGGAGCATTATCTATCAGAAGTAAAGCCTTGAAACTGATATTTTTAGTTTCTGAGTAATTTTCGACCTCTGGTACAAAACAGTTGTAAAACCAGTCGTGAAATATAGCGGCTGTAACTCATGCTTTTTTGTTTGCTCCCCAGTAAACGGGAGATATAGTCTTGTCAATACCTTTCATTGCCATGGACTTAAGAAACGATTGATTAACATTGGGTTTGTGATATGGTTGCCAGATACATTACTACAAACAATCAAAGTTATCGTCTCTTAAGATGCCTTAAATGATTTTCGATAAATATGTACGCTTAGCCATTTTCTTCTAGTGTAAGCCAGTTTCGTCGAAATTATAAGCTTGGTCAGCTGTATATCCGCCATCTTCAACTATCTTCGAAGTTCTTCTTTAAATTTGCGATCACTTTCACAATCAGCTGATGCGCGCTCTCCTTGAATTTTAATATTATGGAAGGAAAAGCTTTCAAACCAGCCATTACTATTGATAAATCTCGATTTTGGCTCATCAGAAGAATCACTTCCAAATTTGAGCGTTTGCTTTTATTAAGCAACTATATATGGAAATATTTTTCCGATTGGAATCTTCTATCCAAATCATCAAACATTTTTATGTTTTCGGTATTAGTGAATCTCTTACACATGAAAATTTGCTTAGAGTCTGCAGCGACCTAGACATTACAACACTCATAATTTTACTTTAATTTTGTTTAATTTGTCGTATTGTTGACTCGTTTAGCTACAGGTCCTTTGCTATTGCTGTTGGTTTCTTACAATTATTTAGCTGATCCAAAATATAAATTTTTGTTGAGAAATATATTTCCCTTTTAATTTAGGCTTTGTTTCCTTTTCGCTTGTCATGGCTGAGAAATAAATATTCTATTTAAATAAAAATTATAAAAATGAAATTTCTACGCCTTTTACTAGATATATATAATCAATGTTTATACAATTCAAAGCAAATTGAATAAAATAATTTAATTATATTTTATAAGAACACAAGTGCAAACGTGCGCGAAATTGATTGTTAACTGTAAAATTATAGATATCGCAGCACAGAAATATAATGTGGTGAATCTCCGCGTTCAGCTCTTAAAAAAGAAATTATGGACTTTATCGGAAACATATGCCGCATTCGTTTTGTTTAGAAGCTCTTACAAGTAATTGCTTACATTCATTTCGTATGAGATACTAGGTACGTTCGTAAATGCATTAGTTGTGTAAAACTGCCGTAATGGCGATAATAATACACATATAAGGTAAATATACACAAAACCAAAGAGAATAGTTTTCTGTTTTGTAAAAAGTGGAATATTAAGTGCAATGAAATTTTTAAATGTTAGTTTATGAAATCGCAACCTCTCTTGTTTTAACTGATTTTACATTGCTAAGAATCGTTTGATCTTCGAGGAAACAACCTCAATTTGTAATGTACTTTTTAATCATATTGTCACTTTTGCCCTCTAGATTTTGAATTAAATTATAACAGTGCTTTCAAAAGTGTAAACTTTTTATAGTAGCAGAGCATATACGCATTTATGAATGTACCTACCACCATTACTGGCAGTGTATTTGAATGCCTTAAATATATATACCATAATCTTTCACAACAAAGATGATATTTGTATATCTAAAAGGAAAATTCTGAAAGCTTTTAAATTTTTTTCGAACCATAAACTTAATCGATTTGAGTAAGATGTGTAGAATCGGCAATACTCCTCTTGCCCCGTTTTTGTATTCTTTAATTGTTGTTAATATATTTTTTGTTGTAATATATAATCTTTTTCATTTGTATCCATTAATATGCAGCAACAACTAAAATGTAGTGAAATGTTTCATAGATCTGCACTTTTTGATTATTTAAAAAAAAAAGTTGTTTTATGAAAATCTTAATTAGTCGGGTCGTTTTGGACTTGAAACATCGATCTTAGTGCAAATTTTCTATACTTCTAAATCAAATATGGAAAAAATTTATTCAGAAATGCGCCTGCCGAAATGTTTTTTAAATAATTGTATTCTGAAAGGCTCCCCCATTCATTTCTACTTAGAGTTCCAAACAAATTAATCTTTAGTCCATTAATAACGTCATTTTGCAGTTTTTCTATAAAAATTCTAATTAGTGGAAATGCCGCTGTTGTAAACATTTTCATTTATACAGAGCAAGAGAGGTATTTTTGTATGTAAATTATCTTGCGCACTATTTGACATTTATTTAAATACAAAATATATTTGTATATTTAATAAAATAATGTTGGCTTTCGAAAAAACGCGTCGGCAAAGTGATAGTTTCCAAGAAAAGTAAATACAAAATTTTGAAAATCGTTTTATATTTTCGTTTATTGCAAAACTCACATCGACGCGAGAATTTGTACGTATTTCCCTTTTTAAATGGCACATTATGTATTTCAACAAGAATCTTTTTATTTCTTTCAATTTTGTTTTTATCTTCAATTTAACTTTCACTTTGTCGACGCTTTATCCTGAATAGTCACCTTTATATAAACATTTTAATTTACTTAAATTATTGTTGTGTAAATTTTAGAAAATATTAGATTTATGTTTGAAATAAAAAATATTTATATGTATATTCTTTTTGATAATTTGTGTTTGTTTTATTATTAATATCACTTTTTAGTTGCGTTCCATATGTTTTAGTTAAATTTTGGTGCACCAAAAACTAACTTTCATTTAGATATAACTTTCTTTTAATCTAACTGAACTGAAGCATCGTATACTGTGTAGCCTGTACTCTGTTTCTGTAACATATCAGATCTTTTTGAATCGAAAAACTTATTATCGTCTTGTGATAAACAGGGTGAGTAGGAAAAAAGCATATATGTTCATTGAATCGTTTACTTCCCTTTTACAATATGGAAAATATAATTTAAAATTTTGTTTTGATCCTTACCTTAACCTAAATGATATGAAGAAAGATATTGAAAATTGCGAAAATCAATTGCGACAGACAAACCTAAACAAGGGCAGCCAGGGGTTTTTGTGTCGAAAATTCTCATGTCAATGCAATTTGTAGGAAGCAAACTGATATAATGCGGCGCAATGCTAAAGCTGAAAATCAACATCACGTTCTATGCTTTTTCGCATCCGCGTAGGATTTCTTGACGCGTTCAATGCGAAAAGTAGGCGTCATAATAACAGTTCGAGTGATGGTCAGGAATGACAAATCGAGTTTTATTGCTGATTTTTATTAAAGAATATGTCACAGTTTAGTTTATCTGTTGTCCAAAAAACTATCCAGAATTGTTATATTTATTACAGCTCTATTTTCGTTGTTGACATGGCGTTGTCGTTCGTATTCAGCCTAATTACGAGTGTCGTTGTCGTATTTCGACTTCGACAGTTTTGTAATAGATTAAAGATAACATGCAATGTTCTTCTTTAATCTAAGACAAAAATGTCGAAGTCGAAATACGACAACAACACTCGTAATTAGGCTGATTAGTTATGACACTGAGTCGTCACTCTTGTTTAGGTTTCACTACCAATTACAAGACAAATCAACTTTTATACGTGCATTTTTCTTTTCAACGGTATTTTTTTGCACCGGTCACATAGAGCTAGCTATCGTGAACTTTTCGGGACGTCTATTTTAACAGACAAGCATGTTGTTAGACTCGCATTTTACCTAAAATTTGCGATTGTGACTTAAACTCGCAAGAGAGGTGTTCTCTAAATCGCTATTCAAGAAGTTTGGCAATTTCAACTTGCATGTACTGATGTGAACTTGAGTAATTTGATTGAACTGAGCGCTAATAAGAAAAAATTATTGACAATTTAAAATTAATATATTCTTTTTATTTGAACAAAAGTTAGTAAAATTTTTACACTTAATTGAAAATACATCTTAATTGAAAATATCTAATTAAAAAATTGGTTTTGAATTTTCAACTGTTTGTGAAGATTAAATGTAAACAGTTGCTTTAATTGATCTTCGATAATTTTTGTAATTGTTGAACATATGCTGAGTAATCAAATAAACATTCGAATATTTGTACTTTTAACTTTTCATAACACAAGAAATTAAATAAATATGGAATTTTAATGTTCAAGCTTTTAAACATAATTAAGTAGATTTGGGTAAAATTAATTCTCAGCACATGTATTTGATGACCTACTATAAAAACAATATGTCAGCTAAAAATAAATATATATAATATCACTAGAAAAAATAAGCATTTGGTCCACAATTTAGCTTAATTTTCTATGAAATATCTATAGATGGACAAACATGCTATAGTTTGTTGTCTCTAATGATGCTTTCTGCGCCAGCGACATTTTGCTTAAAATTTCTTTTGCTTCTTTCTTTCACTGCAGAAACATATGCTTAGTTTTTCGAATGTAAAACATAAGTTTGGCGATTTGTAAACCACATTCGATTCGTCAATCTTGGGAGTGCCAGAGAGTGAAGGGCCGAGATGCACCTTCAGTTAGTTTAAAGAATGTCAAATATTCTTTTATGTTCTCCAAATCACCAAGTAAACGATAATTAACTTTTAGTTTTCGTTCCTATGCAGTTAATTTTCTTTTGGACTACGCAAACTGTATTTGAAGTAACTCACATCACATCAGCGTAGATTTTTTCTATTCCCCCTTATCGTGTTTGGCGATTTTCGACTGCAAATTCGATAGTTTGTACTAGATTAAAGAAAAATGTTGCTCGGTATCTTTAGTCTATTACAAACTGTCGAATTTGCAGTCGAAAATCGCCAAACACGATAAGGGGGATTATAGTTCTCCAGATACGCGCTAAATAATTGTTTTAACTACGTGTTTTTCAATTTAACGAAATTATATTATTTTAATAAAGTGACAACATATTAATACTATTGGATGAAAAATTAAATAAATAAATAAGATATACATACATACATAAATTTGGTTCTATGTCACAAGAGAATCCCACCAATTTTTTCATTTGTACCGCTTTTTAGAAAAATTAATTTGTCAATCCCAAGTAAAAGTGAAAACCAGTTCAAGGTTTACAATCTTATTTACATAGTATTTTGAGGAAATTGTGATTGTACTATATTCAGAAAAATTCATTATATCTAAAAAAAACAATTAAAAATAGTTAAAAGTGTCTGATAGATTTTTTTAACATATCGATTTGTAAGAGAAAAATCTTTTTAAGCTTATAATTCATTATAATTTGAAAATTGTATTTACAATTTTCGTAATTTGTTTTAATAAATTTTCATTTTAAAACCATTGTCGTATAAATATTTGCTCCGATAATTATAAACACGTTAAATAATGTTCGACTTATAAATCAATAAACAGTAAGCTTAAAAATAAACATTTTAATATTGAGAGTAAAGAATGAAAAGAAGAAATGTCAATTCAGTGACTCATCATTTATAAAAATAAAATAAAAATTAAAGCTTATCCCATTTAAAGTCATCATCACGACATTCATACACTCATAAATACTACATAGTGTACAGCGTTGGAAAAAATATAGGTCATAAAAGATTTTCTCTACTTCATTAAATTTTTACTCTCCAACACGTACATAAATAAAATTAAGAATAAGTACTAACTTACAAGTGTTCACATTGTATATGTAATAGACTAGAAACCCGCTACCGATCCTTGAGTTCGTTTGTAATTTTGTAGCAGTTGTTGTAAATTATCGGCCTTGCCATTTATTTTTGCCCGTATTATTGGTTTACAACACTTATACCGCGATTATCGTTTACAACAGTTGTTAGTTTAATGTTGTATTTTTTTTAATGCGATTATGGTTTACAACTGTTGTCAGTATCTGTTGCTCGCACTGTCAAAAATCTACAACAACTCATTAGGTGTTCGATTAACGTTACAAGTTGAAAATCGAAAATAGATAAAAAAAATTAAGTATGCATAAAAAATTTGTTTTGCAAAACATACAGAACTGTAAAAAATAAAAATAAAATAATAAAATAAATATTTCTTAGCAAAATTACAAATAAAAAACAAAGCTGGTTGAGCTGATGAAAATTAATCCAGATATTGGCCGAGGCAAGCTGCTATTTGGATGTAACAAAATACAGTTCAAGGACATTTTACTGAACAGCCAATTAGAAATATTAAAGAATGGCAAAGAGTTATTTTTTAGAAAAGTTCAGTTATAGAATAAGTTCATATATAGAATATATAGAATAAGTATGCTGTTGGCTGAAGTAGTTAGCGCGTTGACTACAAAGCAATTTATGACTGACGAGAACCGGGTTCGTATCCTGTTCAAGACAAGTCATAAATAAAATAAACAAAATTAACATCATGAGTTTTTCTGATCTGCTTAGTGTGGAGTTGTGTTAATTGTTGTTGGACTGTTGTTTAAGTGATGAAGGTATAACACTGGTCACTTAACAGTAACAGCAATTTCATACTCTGTGATAATGTTTACTGTATCAAGCGCCCTCCTTCGTCGGTATTGTTAGCAAGAACCGTCGGCGAAGTAAAACAATTAATAAAATGGCTACACACAATACAATACAGCTTAAGAGACTAAAAAAAATGCGTCTACTTAATTAACATCATTATTATTATATAAAAAAATATAATAATAATAATAAATCAACGCGGAATAGCTGAGTTGTAACACAGAAATTAAAAAGTCTCTCTCTCCCGCTCTCTCTGTCTTCTAACTTCACCACCTGTCCTCTCTACCCTATCCCTTTCACAAAAGAAGTAACACCTTAATTTAAGTAGTAGGCATTAATTGCCTGAGTGTAACTTCTCTTAAAAAAAAAAAAAAAAAAAAAAAAAAAAAGTTAGAATATCTTAATTACAATGACATACTTTATAGTTTTATAAACATTTTCCACATAAACAAGGATGGTTTCTTGTTTTTGAAAGAAAAACAGCACTTTTCTAAAAATCAACCCTGCCATTGTTTAATATTTCTAATTGGCTGTTCCTAGCCATTTAATTGTTCAGTAAAATGATCCCATTTGTCCTTGAACTGTATTTTGTTACATCAAAATGGCAGTTTGCCTCGGCCAATATCTGGATTAATTTTCATCAGCTCAACCAGCTCAACCAGCTTTGCCATTTGTTTTTTATTTGTAATTTTGCTAAGAAATATTTATTTTATTATTTTATTTCTATTTTTTACAGTTCTGTATGTTTTGGAAAACAAATTTTATATGCATACTTAAATTTTTTTTTATCTATTTTCGATTTTCAACTTGAAATGTTAATAAAACAACACCTAATGAGCTGTTGTAGATTTTTGACAGTGTGAACAACACATACTGACAACAGTCGTAAACCATAATCGCGTTTTAAAAAATACAGCATTAAAGTAACAACAGTTGTAAACCATAATCGGGGCATTTTCCAAGTATTTTTTAAAGATTAAAAAATACCAATAATGCTTCGATAAATACATCGGAGGGCTGTCGCGTATTTCGATTCGAAAAATAAAATTTGTCGAAAGCAACTTCTGAAACGAAAGGCAAACCGTAATGCGTTCGTTACTCGATCGAAACAATGACAAAGTTGTATTCGCACACAAGTGGGGGAAAATTTGATAACGTCATAATTGACGAAAAGTTTCCAAAAGAGAAAAGTAATGAAAGGAAGAGAAAAATTAAAAAAAATTATTTTGTGTACAACGTACATCGTCAGTTTTTATTATAATAATGGATTATGTTTCTCGGTGGATTGAATATAATGATCCGATTTCAAGAAGGTTACACATTTTAGAATTTGCAATATAAATTACCTTTTGAAACATTCCTTCCTATTGTATTTTATTTGTGTATGTACTTTCCTTTAAAAGTGGGAGATCACAAATATTAAAACGTTTCTATTAAAAAACATTAATGAACACTTACACAAATATTTGGCAAAGCTAACATTATTAAGTTTAATTTATTTATTACAAACTTATTTATCCTGAAACGTTTAAATGCTTACACTTTCTACTTTCGTTTCAATTTGTCATTGAACAAAATAGCTTTCGAACAATTTCCTATTATAATTTTGTGTATAGCTGACACTCGTTTTCGTAATATAAGATTTTATTCTTTCGAATGGGAATTTATTTTTCAGTTAAGTACCAAAAACTGTCGCACTTACGGAACAAATAGTACGAGTATCATAATACTTAAGACGAATCGTTCGAATTCGAACGTTTTTGATTACGAATGGAAATACGCCGTAACCATCCAGAATTGGTAGCTTCCTTTTGTCTTCTTACATAGACAATATAGGTACCTTGAATTTAATGCTTATGCCTAGTTGTATTTTTGAAATCCGCTGCCATTTTATTAATTATTAAGATTTAGTTAATAAATATAAAGTAGAGAGCCTTGATTATTATGACTACAGTAATGATGCGATAATAAACTGAAACCATGCACATTCGTGAACTCATCTGATACGCATTGCGTTCTTAAAGCTCTCATTCTATAGATGATGTGCAGGAAAATGGAAAATACGTAAAATATTATTTTACGATGCAATTACGTGACACCAACATCTTGAAATTATCGCATATGCAAGTCAGATGTAGAATAATAATAAATTTAAAAAAGAAGACCAATAATTCATTCAAACAGTATCGCAAAATAATAAGTGTACGCATTATACAAGGTGCAGTGCTAATTTTATGAAATGGCCATATATAATATTTGATCGTGCAATGACTACAACAAGAATTTCAAAATAAATATTTTTATTGATTCTATGACTATTTTTTTCATTAAAAGATTAGTTTTAATTCTTAATGAATCTTTTATTTTAGATAGATATTTCGCATACTTTTTATAATTGTGGTTTATTATTAATATTTATTGTATAAGATTTTGTGTATATATAAATTTAAATATTTATTACTATATTATTGTAAATGTGTGTCTATTTAAATGTAGTTTATTAAAAAAACTAAAAATAATACCAAAAATGTTTTAATAA
Organism: Germaria angustata; assembly: GCA_963681545.1. Classification (NCBI taxonomy): domain Eukaryota; kingdom Metazoa; phylum Arthropoda; class Insecta; order Diptera; family Tachinidae; genus Germaria; species Germaria angustata. The sequence goes on from OY813003.1 coordinate 21,210,040, forward strand.
TAGTTTAAAATAATCCCCCCGTTATATAAATTATTGTCGACATCACGTCAATCCAACATCAATAAATTGGCGATTGCGTACACACTGTTGAGTGTGAATTGACTACCGCTGAGGGCTAAATACCATTTTCTATGATTTATAGAATAGTTGTAGTCTATCAACAGTCAAATATTGTCGACAACGACTAGGTAAGTAACAACTTTTAACTGTCGGTTTGAGGTGACGTCGACAGCAACTTACATAAGAGGAGGAATTTATCAAAATTTAATAAAAATAAAAAGGTAAGTTGTGTAAAGCACGTCTGCTTTCCAAAATTTTCTGGCTGCAAACTTATAAAACTTGGGCAATGAAGCCCAATTTACTCAGATGGTGGTATTCTTCACTATGCATACATGCATATAGTCACACATGCATTTCGCCCATGTGTCGCTAAAGAGGTGAAATTATAAAATGCCGTTTTGTGAGAAATGGAATGAATAGTTCATAATTGTCGTAAAATAAGTGTTAGATTCTGTAAGTCTTTTTACAAAATTTCGTTAGCACTTTGATGAAAAATAAAACCAAATTTTTACTTCCCTTTGCTAACAAGCGATCTCTTTTATTAAAATGTATTTGAGCAACTAAAGTAAACTTCTAAAACCAAAATAACATTCCATTAAAAATTAGAAAACAGCAAAATTACTGCATCCGTTGGAATGCACTGGTTTTCAACTTGGTGTTTATGAATTGGTAATACAGCTAACCTTGCAACAGTTCGCTTCACCTCTTTGTAGCTAGTTCGAACCACTGCAACGCGGGCTACTCCATCTTCTCCATATATGATGTCAATCACCTGACCCATTTGCCATTGAAGAGATGAAAGATTTTCATCTTTTAGTAAGACCATATCACCTTTAGCAATATTAGCAGAGGAGGTACGCCATTTTGAACGTTCTTGCAGGAGAGTAAGATACGCTATGATCCACTTCTTCCACAACGTTTACTGAATGAACGAAATTTGTTGCCACCTGTTTAAACGTAATATGTTTACATCAGTAATATCGGGTTCAACGATAGAAGACATGACCTGGAGTGATAACGTCCAGATCATTTGGATTGCCTGAAATCGGACATAGTGGCTGAGAATTCAAAATTGCCGATACTTGGCACACCAACGGCCGCAACTCATCAAATGAAAGTATTGAAAGACCCAAAACACGCTTAAAATGATATTTTGCGGCCTTTACTGCTGCTTCTAAGAAGACCTCAAAATGCGGAGATCGTGGCTTTTTACTGGTGGCTGCTTTCTCATGCCAAACTTATAATAAAAGCGTCCACAAACATCAATGCCAGTTGTGTAAAATGTTCTGCATATCTGGTCCTATTTGGGTCTCAATCGAAAACATTGAATACATTTTGAAGTGACTGTACTTACAACCCTTCCCCACAAAGGGGCCAATACAGCATTCGAATTGTAGCAAGTAATTTTTGATGAAAACCCATCTAAGGCACGAGTAAAAACGTGAAGTTTTGGCAATACTATGGTATGCTTTGCTTAAAAGCTTTCGTTATTTCAGTTCCATCATTAAATTTGAAGAATTGCTTATGTTCGGTCGGCGGAACATCCTCCAAAACAGTTACTTTATTGGAGCACCACTTTCGAATAGGAAAATTACACGCTCTAAGCAACTCTGTAACTTGCTGGCGAATTTTCCTTACCTCACTTACGGAGTCATTTTCCGATATCATATCATCAACATAAAAATCTCGTCTTACAATTTTTGCAACTATTGGAAAATTATTTTCATCATCAAATGTGAGCTGATGTATGGCTCGGATGGCTAAAAATGCGGCAGGTTTTGTGCCATACGTAACCGTGTTCACTTTTTAGGTTTTAATGTTCTCATTTAGGGTCTGTCTTCACAATATACACTGTAGATCAGCGATAGGCAAAAATACATATAAACATTTTGTTTGCCCTCACAAACACACATAAAGAATCACTATTGCCAGATCTGACATTTTCATGTCATACCTAAATTTGAAATCTTAAATCTCCATTTTCTCATAATAATTTTGTTCATAAGAACTAGTATTTCCTCAGGTTAATTTCATATGAATTTCTGGGGATCTCACTTTTTGCATATGGCAACGCTAATTTCTAACAAGAAGCGTAACACGTCCATTGTGTTTGAGTGCTCGAGTGAGACTGATTTATGTTTTTTATTTCTCTGCAATACGTGTGCACATGTACACGATGTAAGAGCGTAAGCATTGGCGCCGCGCCCTTGTTTTGCCTATCGCTGCTGTAGATAATCATCCAGATGAGTTACTTTAACCCATCGGTACATTTTGCATATGTCCCCAGTAACTATTTTAAATAAACGCAGAATAGTGCTGAAAAGTTTTAATTCTGTGTATTCATTCATAAAATTTACGTAATGCTTTTTAGTATCTGGAGATGTATTAAGCAATGCTGCATTGCTGGCTCAAATGAATCATCAAGAACACTAATAGGTTTGGCCTTTGGAAAATTTACGGAATACTCACCAAAATTTAGTCGGGTGGTTATTTGTTTCAAAAAAGTTTTTGAAATAGAAGTCATCAGCTGCATAAGTACATCTATCGTCGAAATTGTTTTCCATTTCCCAAATTTTTTTTAATAAGGTGACCAACATCTTGCTCTTCTTTCTCATTTAGATACTTGCAAGTTGTGGCCAATGCTAAAAAGTTTGATGAGTTATACCCACCACCTGACACTAGTTAACCCAACAAGATTTTTTTGCAAAATGGGTAGGTTATTATTTAAACGAATGTGGCCAACACACATTAATTCGAAAAATAGACTGGCACCGATCAAAATATCAACTCGTCCTTGTTTGTAAAATAAAGGATCTGCCAATTTGGGGCTTTGTGGAATATTCCATCTGCTCATATTAGCGCTTACATTAGGTGTATATTCAGTTATGGAAGGAACTATAACAGCAGGAAAGGAAGTTGAAAATTTTCCAATTTGAGACTTCACTATAACAACAAATTTGTCAGCTACGAATGCATTATTACCTATACCAGAAAGCACGAACTAGATTTCGTTGTCTGCAATTGAAGCTGTTTTGCAAAACGATTTCTTAGTTTAGTTGAGTTGAGATGCCGAGTCCAAAATAACACGGCAAGGTAAAAATGAGCAAGACGAGACAATTGTCAACTGCGATGTTGACGCTGGTGTCTCAGATATGGAATAATTAGCGGGGGAACAGTCAAGTATGTTATCAATGTGCAGTAGTGAATGGTGCTTAGATGTGCAATGATGACCGTCTTTGCAAACTTTCAACATGTGCCCTTTTCTTAAGCAATTCAAACAAAGTTGTAATCTTTTGGCTTTTTTAAAACGGAAGTTTGGAGAAAGATTTTCAAATCGCGAACATTTTGCTATGCAATGATTTTTAGAATTACAAAAAATACATAGAGGCAATGCCGATGCAGAGGCTACAAGCACATTTCGTCCATGATTTTTGTTTTTAGAGTTTTGATTTGAGGGCTTTCTAGGTATAGAGTTTTCAATTGTCTCTAGAAATCGACATCTTTTATCTAAAAACGATTTAAGAGATACCCAGGTAGGTAACGTATCTATAGACAGCTGCTCTTCCCATTTTGCCTTAGACTTTAAGTCAAACTTTGAAGTCACTACATGAATTAAAAACCCATCTGCTATTTGTTCCTTGGTACTCATAGTTTGTAAGGCACGCATATGATCACTGAACTTATTAGTAAGTTGACGAATACTTATAGCAAAGTCGCTTTAAATTCTATTGAAATTAAAAATTTCTTTTATATGACACTGAAAAATTACCAATTTGTTGTCAAGACGTCTCTTTAGTAACTCAATGGCTTTATCGTAGTTGGCATCAGTTGGATCCAATGATGATATGGTATCCAAAGTTTAACCTTCAAGCAGGCACGTAAATGTTGAAACTTTTCAATTTTTGTTATGTTGTCTGTACCAATAGCGGTGCAAAACATGGAGAAAAAAATCAGACCGCTCAAGGTACGATGGAGCTCCACTTAGGTAAAAGGCGTGATGGAATTTCATCAAAGGAAAACTGACGAAAGGTTGAGGAGCGTGTTTGTGATTGTTTTTCTGTGTTCCTTACGGCGAGTTAGCTTCGCCTTCAACTCGAAATAAACGTTCATGAATTCGTATCGAGCATCGCTCGGAATAAGACTGTTGTCCATTTCTTCTAAGGAGGTCGGAGCTTGATCAAAGTTGTTGCTAAGATTCTCCACGAATTCGAGACCAACCAATAGATCATCAGCATCATACTCCTTCAATTGCACTGAGGTTAGTGCCATATTTAGGTTACTTACATAATTGCCTGGAGATAGGGATGACCTCATTTTGGCATGTCGATAAATTTCCATTATCAGTGGAAATATCTTCTTTACTTTCAGTAATTCATTATAAAGCTGCAATTGATTCTGATATTACATAATTATTACCAAATGCAGATCACGTCGGGGACACCAATGTTAGATTCTGTAAGCCTTTTTACAGAATTTCTTTAGTACTTTGATGAAAAATAGAACGAAATTTTAAGGAACTGAAGTAAACTTCTAAAACCAAAATAACGTTGCATTAAAAATTAAAAGACAAAAACAGCAAAATTACTTCATTAAGATTATTAACGTTAGGATTATTACAGTTAGGATTATTAATATTTTTGCATGTAAATTTTGTTGTCAATAAATATGTGAAGGTTGGGTGCTTTGACAAATATACACACTGAGCTATATACTGAAATATGTATATAGCGGGGAACAATTTTTAATGCAATTGGGCCTTCACACACGAGAACAATTATGCTGGCATAACATCGTACTTTGTAGGCAAGAGAGTCGAGGGGAATGGTTTTTTCGTTGGCACAATTTTTCAACCAGGCATAACCCCGCATTAGCAGCACAAAACCAATACATATGCATTTATGAAAAAACAGGTTCGATTGTTTTGTTTCTTACGGAACGCATTTATTCATTCTTCGACCGTCGTGGTGTAAACATGAATTTAAAAGAAGGTGGCTGGTCGCGCAAGCAACACGCATACATATAGTCTTAAGACTGCATATATACATACTGTAGTGTGTTTGACAAGTCGTAGTTACCATACCTTCTGTATGTAATACGAGCTTCATACTTTGTTGAAGCAACATTGTCCACACACACTGGGAATATGCTGAGTTGATCATTTACACATACTGTAAATGTGCTGACTAGTGCATTCCCATCAAAATGTTTATGTTATAAGTATTCAATTGTATTAGTATTAGTGTGTACTTTTTAAGTCTTTAGAATATAAGTTTTAATTGTACAGTACAAGAATAAAGAGTACTTGCGACGTGAACAGTCGCAAGTCGCACTCCATAAATAAATAATCTCTGTTTAAATACTAGATTATTATCCGGCCACATAACCATGCGGCATGAATCATTGCATGGCGATCCTGCCATTTATCCCATTATTACATGGCGATCCTGCCATTTATCCTATGATTACATGGCGATCCAGCCACACCTGTGAAAATTTGTCTAAAAGGGTTCGTTTAAATAAACCCGATCATAGAGACAACCATATAGTTTAGTTGAAAATGATAAATCTTCAATATTTTCCAAAAGCAGAATGTGCAGCAGTGATAAAAAAATATATCCATTTGGCACACTGTTACCAGCATAAAATTTTGATCGCGTCAAGGATACCCATAGTTTGCGTAAGGCTATGTAGTGTGTCGATTAGTGCATCTTCATCGGTACCAAAGCATCCCATAAGACTACTTACAATGGCGAAAGTCATCACCACAATCCGATAAAACTACGTACAATGGCGAAAGTCATCACCACAATCCCATAAGACTACTTACAAGGGCGAAGGACATCAACACACCCCAAGAAGATTGATAACAACAAAAGGGTAATATATAGTAATAATTGTGTAATTATAATGTACTACTAACAAAAAAATCAATCGCATATAAATAAATAACCACTATCAATGTGGTATAACACAAAAAAAATCACCTTAAAACAAATTACTAAAAACTAAATCACCCCTGCATACATACAAAGATTTAACCGCTTCGATCATTAATTGGTAATGAACGACTTATGCCATTGCCACTATTCACCCTGCAAAACATGGTGACGGTCGTAATGACATAAGTACCTTTAAATATAAGTAAAAAAAACGTCCTAGACAGAGACATACTAACAAGTAGCTAACCGTGTAAACTTAATCTAAGTAATATTTTTGTAAACTTTCAGTTTGCATATGTAAACGGCCAAGCTACTAAAGTACGTAACAGTTCTAAAAAGCTTAGCTTAATCCCTTCTGAAAAATTTATCAAAAGTTATTAGAATGGGCGGTAAGGAATCAAAAATTGAAGAACCAAACGCTAATGTCGTAAACGACATTGTGGTTAAAATTGAATTCTCTCCGGTTTATTTCATAATAATAATTTGTCTAAAGCCATGCAACTCTTGGTAACTATTTACCAATTGCAAAAAGATCTTTGAAAAAGACTTACACTAGAGCTGCAGCCGTGGCTATCAATCTAGACAGAGTCTAATATAAAGATTGTTTTTGTTTGCTTCATTATTTGAGGGAAATTTAAATCCATAAAATAATTAATTATTAAAAACTCTTCTGATCCAAGTACTTCGAAGCAAAAATTTTCTATATTCCATTTTTAGTAATATATACTCCATGGCTTCTCTGCTCACAAACGAATTATTTTTTCTCTTTTGTGTATCAGTTTGTACATTATATGATTGGATTTACGATATAAAATTTCTACATGTTCCAATACGACGGACGAGTACGTCTTTGCTTTCGGAACTAAACCAAACATTATTCTTCGCGTGGTAATACATGTCAAGAGTTCTTCCCAATTTATGTAAAATTATATGCTCTATAGAGAGAAACCTCCTATACTGTCTTTTGAACTGTGAATCGATTGTTATCTCATTTGCTTTGCTCTTATGCAATTTTTTTATCAGTTTCTTAACTAATGGAATGGGAAACAATCGTATCCAGGGCTAAGGCAATAAAAGACAAATTCCTTAAATCATATAAATGCTTAAATACCGATAGGGATACAAAACCTGAAACAATCAACAAGCATATAAACATTCTTCAAAATCAGTTGGAAAAACTGAGAGTGCTACTTAATACAAAGTAGTGCTCGCCCAGTGGTTGAAATTCCAGCATTATTGCAATAATACCAAACCGCTCAGATAAAATGTCATATTTTTCTTCATTTCTAATAAAATGTATTACCGTACTTACTCCATTCTTTAATAGTTGTATCTATTAATGTGAGCTTTCCAAATAAATAATAGAAACGGTTTTGATGTTCATTTAAGAAACATAAATTTATTGCCTATATTAAAAATATCAAAATTTATTGATTAATTGAAGAAAAACTAAAAGTAAAATAAATTAATTTTATTCAAAATATTTAAAGTAGTTGTACGACTGGCATCTTTATTTAAGGAAAATTTCTTTATATACAATATTCTTCGTAAAAACTATTGTCATTTAGTATGTTTCCTTGACCATTTTAATTTGAAATATAAAATTTTAGGCCGTCGAATGAACGAACTCTACTCGCAGCTACATATAACTGTCCATGAGCAAATACAGGTAGTCTCAAAAGGACATCTATGTTTTCAAATGTTTGCCCATGTGACTTTTTAATGGTCATAGCAAATTCGGGTATAATTGGAAATTGTGTCCGCTGAAATTTAAATGGAAGAATTGTTCCAGAAAATGGTAAATTTATTCGTGGAATCAAAATTCTCTTATTACGAACTATTCCCGTTAATACTTCGCAATCTATGGTGTTGCGGTGTAAGCACTTTACTTTCATTCGAGTTCAATTTACTATGGCTTGTGAAGTGTTCAAATTACGAATCAGCATAATAATGGAATTTATTTTCAATTTATGCGGTGGCATTCCGCTTACGTTCAGTGAATTTAAAAATTAACGGCCGCTTTCGATTAAAAAATAACCGGGACTTGAACCGAAAGTTTGGCTAAATTGAATTACACAATGTATGATTAAATCTTAACCGACACAATTTAACAGAAAAGTTGATATTAAATTTAACTGAAAGAAATTTGCCGGTTAGCACTTTAATCAGTATATAAAACATATGACAGAGCAAAACAATGGCGATAAATATGAATCAACATTTACATTTTTGGAATATTTTCCAATTTAAAAACTTATTTTGTAAAAAAAGAAATGTTTATGACCGCCGAAACCACTTTAATCTAACTGATGAAGAATTCAGACAGAGATATAGAGTATCAAAGTCTGCAGCACGTTTTATTAGTAATCTTGTGCAGAACGATATAAAATCTACAACAACTAGGTGAGATATTTGAATAAATATTAATAGTTATTAATTAAAATTGATTTCAGAAATAATGCATTATCTCCAACCCAAATGGTGCTATTGACCTTGCGATTTTACGCCACCGGTAGCTTCCTACTTGTTATTGGGGATTATTGTGGCGTATCCATTTCAACAGCAAGCCGCGTTGTAAAAAAAACTTCCTTGGCGATCGCACACCAATCAAATAAAATTTATAGAAATTTATAGATGGCCTGGATCGGCACATGACAGCTATATCTTTAGCAATAGCCGCATTAAATCCAGATTTGAAAGCGGAGAATTTGGATCATACTTACTTTTGGGGGATGGTGGTTATGGAGTAAAATCATATTTAATGTGGTGTCAAATCCAAAAACATAAGCTGAAAAATTCTATAACGAGTCTCAAATTAGGACACGAAATGTTATAGAACGTTGTTTTGGATTCTTGAAACGACGTTTTCCTGTGTTGTCCTTAGGAATGAGATTATCGCTGGACACAACAATGGCAGTAATAGTGTCGTGCATGGTTCTACATAACTTATGCAGACAGGTAAAAGATATAAGCGATTTTGATGACTGTGTTTCTTCAAGTGACGAAGAAGAGTTTGATCCTGAACGACCTACGACAGAAACATTTTCGAGTATGCGAATCGATCTGATTAAAAACTATTTCTCTAAATTATAAATAAATTAAACACAGTACATTTTGGAAAAATTAAGTTTTTTATTCATTATAAATAAAAATATTAAATAAAAATATAAGTATAAAAAATAAAAAAATATTCAGTCATTTCAAAAAAAGAGAAAACAAAACATAAAAAATAACTATTACAAAACATAACAAATATTGAGAAGATATAACAAAACTTAAAAACTATAACAAAACTTTACCTTTAAAAAAAATCTATAAAATACTTCTATAAAAAACTTCACATCAAATAAAATCTTGTTTCAAGTCACAAGAGGAAGACATATTAATGTATCTCGTTGAGCAACAGTCCCATATTGTGGAGAACCGCACAACAAACGCCGTAAGTTGGCAGCAGAAAAATGATGCTTTGAGGACCTATAACAATTTGTTAATAAATACTCAATAATTCTGCACTCCAATAAACAGTTACCTTTGTCGCTTTCCTTTCGGCACATCTAATGCAGACTCATTTATTTGAGCGCAAGGAATTTCGGCATCTGAGATCATGCTGAAAACAAAAAATTCTTTTATTTACAAACATATACATATACATTATAATTATTACTTAACTGAATTTTTAAATTAATTTAAGTTTACAGACCACACTCTTAAGTTTACAAACCACAAATATACATATATTTTTTATGTAAACAAGCCAATAGAATTGCCACATTTTCATCAAATTTTTTTTGTTAGCTAACCAAAGGATGGTGAAATGCAAATCGGTAACCAAGTTCCGGTTAGCCTAACCAGCACTTACTTAATTTTTTCTTAACCGAGATTTTACGGAAGATGGTGAAAGCACCCGTAAGAAGGATATTCATTTACGTCATTGACATCATTAGAAACTTTATCAAAACTGTAATAAATCTTCTCCTCCCCTGAAAGACGATTAAGTATATCATTATTTATTGAAGCGCAGTCTTCATTGGTAGGAGCTAAAATTGCGGAATTAAGAATTTGATCCGATAATATATTCTCACGAATATTAGCATATTAATTAAATTATCAAAACAACCAATTATTTGTTGTGGCAATTCGATAATGTCATCACCTAACTCTGGATAATTTCTTAATTCACCATTACCAAGTTAATTTATGAAATTCGACAAATTGTATTTCTTCTGGTCTAGCTCTCATATTTTGTGTTAAGGTAGCTTTGTGAAAATAATTAAATTCCTTCCAACTAATGATACAATTTTCAATTAAGGTAAATCGGGTCCCGTGTGGAATCATGGCTTTATGATTGGCTAATATTCTTAACTGTTTTTAACCATCTTAGTCACAAAAATGTAGAATAAAAAATACATTATGCACTGCTTCTATTGACAATCTATCAAACAAACAAAAAAAAAATCAAGCGAATACGTTGAGTTTAGGTCAGTTGAAATGGTTCTTAACTTTTTCCACTTGCCTATTTACATATAGATTACTTTTTAATGATTACATTTCGCGATCGTACTGTACATGTTTTTTCGCAGGTAACGAAAAGTGTAAAAACCAATCATACAAAAGGATTTCACAAAAATAGCAAACAAACAAAATAAATTTGCTACCTATTTTTTACGAATCTATGTATGTACATATATATGCAAACCCTTAAGACTATATATGTATATGCATGTTGCTGGCGCGACCAAGCCACCTTCTTCTTCTAAATCCATGTTTACACCACGACGGTCGAAGAATAAATAAATATGTTCTGTAAAAAAACAAAACAATCGAACCTGTTTTTTCATAAATGCATATGTATTCCTTTTGTGCTAATAATGCGGGGTTATGCCTGGTTGAAAAATTGAGGAAAAACCATTCCCCTCGTCTCTCTTACCTACAAAGTACGATGTTATGCCTGCATAATTGTTCTCGTGTGTTAAGGCTCAATAAGAATAACAACAATTCAGTATGTTTACGGGGTTGCCAAGCCAAATTTAATTTAGTTAATTTTGAGTTTTTTGTTGTAATTTTTTAGCAAATTAAGAGAGAAAGAGAGATCATGGCTTTATGATTGGCTAATATTCTTAACTGTTTTTAACTATCTTAGGTACAAAAATGTAAAATAAAAAATATATTCTGCACTGCTCCAATTGACAATCTATCAAACAAAAAAAAAAGAAAAAAAAAATCAAGCGAATACGTTGAGTTTAAGTCAGTTAAAATGGTTCTTAACTTTTTCCACTTGCCTATTTATATAGATTATAGTAGGTTTACAAAAGTTCATCAAACATCTGCCGATAATTTTTATTCCGACCTACGTGAAAAATTAATTTCCGTAAGTTACAGAAAAAACTTCAAAGTATTTGTTCCACACTCAATCCATGAACCAATAGTGTTCGATCTTTTACCCAAAACGGAACAAAAACAAATATCCAAAATGCCTCAGACTGTAGTAGAGTTTTTAAATACTGCCTCTAGGTTAATCCCAGACTTCGATGGGAATTCTGAAAACCTGCAACGGTTTATCGACGCTATTAATTTAGTAGATTCGATTAAGGAAACGCACGAATCAGTGGCTGTAAACTTTATCAAAACAAAATTGGGGGAGCAGCAAGAAATTTAATTTCATCAGAAACCCCGCTAGAACAAATAATTTATAAACTAAAAGCAACGGTAATGTAATTAATGCTAAATTAATGAGTATAAGACAATCCGGAAAAAACGTTAATGCCTACGTCAACGAAATGGAGGAATTAACGAAAAAATGAGAAACAGCCTATATTAGAGATGGGTTACCACACGAAATAGCCAACATATATACTACACGTTCAGCAGTTACGGCTATAACCAAAAATACCTCTAACGACAGGGTTAAAATGATCATGCAATCGGCTAACTTCAATAACATTAATGAAGTAGTAACTAAATTCATAAGCAGTTGCACCGAAGCATACGGTCAAGAAAATTCTATTCTAAGCTATGGCTTTAGACGCCAAGGTTACAAAAAAAAAAAAAATAATAATAGTAACCAAGGCAGAAGCAACAGCTTTAACCAATCAATTAACCAATCCAGAAATTTTTCTCAGAATAGAACCAATAGTTTCAATCGTAACAGAAACAATAATAACAGGTCTTATCGTAATAACGGCACTAACAACAATAACAATAATTCTGGTTCTTATCGTCACAACAACGATAATAGAAACCGTAGCAATAATCCCAGCAATTCTCAAAACAGAAACATAAACGTATCTGCAGAATGTGACTCGAGAAACGAGCAACGACCTCTAATTACTCAATAGGAACCAAAACGTACAATATTAACTGTTGGATATTCGCTTATTTTAAATATCTGGCAACCTCTTCTTTATAACCACATTACATTACATTTTACATTGTAAGAAGTTGGCAAGGCCATTCTTTATAAGTTAGTTCTAATAAAATGAAATACCCACTTCTTAATGAATTGTTAAAGTGAACACACGTGTTTTACTCAATACATAGCATTGGCGACAAAGTTAAAAATGTAAAAATTGAAACAGTTTACACAAAAACAAAAAATAAATATATATAAAAATATTTTAAGTGTGAAAATAATATTTTCAACAAAATCGTTACCCACAAAAAAAAATTTTTTTCAATAAAATCTTATTGTATCTACCAACGCATAAGCAAGTAAAATGCCAGGGAATAATGAAGGCAATTTGCCGGTTACTATATTGCCAGCCCAATCAGCGGCAGAATTCGCTCCATCTCTAGACAAATGGCTGATTTGGCAGGAACGTCTTGAGATACATTTTTGCGAAATAAAATGTACAGACGACAACATTAAGAAGTCGATTTTATTAAAATCAATTGGGTCTGAGGCTTATGGAGTTCTGCATAGCTTATGCAGCCCAGACTCACCGGTGTCAAAAACGTATAAAGCTTTGTGTGAAATTTTAAGAGGTCATTACAAACCGCCTACAATTATTTGAAGAACGCAAACGTTTTCATTCAGCTACAATGAGTGAAGAAGAAACTGTTTCCTCGTGGTTCGCAAGGGTGAAAAAGTTAGCATTAAATTGCAAATTTGGAGTCCATCTAGATGCTTTCGTTTTGGACAAATTTGTAATGGAATTACCGCACAAAATATTTGAACGATTATGTGAGGAGGATGAGAAGTTGACAATAGAAAATGCATTAAAAAATCATTAATTTTGGAGACAAGGTTCAAAAAATCTTACAACACACATAATGATGAAGTGCATTATGTAAAATGCAGCACGTGGAATAGCAATCAAAAGCGTGATATCACAGTCGGTAAAGGCAGCAAAAAATACAGCAGAGGCGGCAATCCTAATGGCAGATACAGTAAACATGACAGCAGGGGTAACAGTGCCAACAATAGCTACAACCATTACAACAGCGGCGAAAGTGACAAAAAGTGTTGCCATTGCGGCTGGAAAAACCACAATTCGTCAGCATGCAGATACAAAGACAGCAAATGTCATTCATGTGGGAGAAAAGGACATCTGGCATCAGTTTGTCGATCGAGAAAAGATGTAAAATATGTATCTGAATCTTTTAATTCTAATTTATGCAAGTTTAATGATATTCAGGATTTTTCTATTTTTAGTGTTGAAAAAACAGCTTGGCGAATCTTTACACACTGCTGGTTATCATTGACGGAATTAAAGTAAGAGCTACGTGTGATACAGGTGCATCATGTACGTTGCTACCACTGTCGTTTTTTGAAAAAATATTACAAAAGAGGTTTGCTTAAACCATCAAAATCCCTATACCTAAATTACAACGGTGATCAAGTCCCACTAGCTGGTGAGTACTATGCAAATATTGAATATCAAGATGTCAAAAAGAAAATTAAGGTTGTCGTTACTAATACAAATGCGCCTCCGTTACTTGGAAGGACATTTTTGAGAGCGTTTAAATTTGAGCTAAAGCAAGTTAACATGGTAGATAAAATACACAATTATGACATAATATCTAGAGAAATAAAGAACGAATTTTTAGAAATTTTTAGTACAAAATTAGGGGAGTATAAGGATGCGAAAATATCATTGAATATTGTAGAGGGTGTTAAACCTATTTTTTTTTAAGCCACGACCTTTGCCTTTGGCGTGGAAATCGAAGATCGAGACACAACTGAATGATTTGGTTAATGAGGGGATTTTAGAGAGAGTTGATAACTCGGATTGGGGCACTCCTATTGTTCCCATTCTTAAGCCAAATGGGGAGATAAGATTATGTGGCGATTATAAGGTAACATTGAACAAGTATTTAGTTGACTTTAAGTATCCGTTACCCCGGATTGACGAAATTTTTGCGTCACTTCAAGGTGGATATTTGTTCACGAAATTGGACTTAGCAAGGGCTTATAATCAACTGGTGCTGGACGAAAGGTCACAACTTTTGTGTACCTTGAGCACACATATAGGGTGTTTAAAAATGAAACGTTTGCCTTTTGGCATAAAAACGGCAGCCGCCATTTTCCAGAAAACAATAGAGAATATTTTAAGGGATATTTCGAATGTTGCTGTCTATCAGGACGACATTGTTGTTACGGGTAAAGATTTAGCGGACCACATCAGGAATTTGAAAACTGTCTTGAATCGTCTGAAGTCAGTTGGTCTTAAATTGAATGTGGATAAGTGCATGTTTTTTCAGGATCGGATATCTTATTTAGGTTTTACCATCGATAGAGATGGTTTAAGGAAAAATAGTGATAGAGTATCATCCATTTTGAGGGCTCCCATACCAGGCAACATTTCGGAACTAAGGGCTTTAGTTGGCATGTTCAATTACTACTCAAGATTCATTGACAATTTTGCTGAGAAAATGCACCCTCTTTACGAACTACTAAGGAAAGATTTTAAATTTGTTTGGTCTCAGAAGTGGCAAAGTGCATATGAAATTTTGAAAAGGGATATAACATCAGAACAAGTCTTGATGCATTTTGATCCCAGTTTGCCAATAGTCCTTACCACTGATGCAAGCAATCATGCAGTGGCGGGAATTTTACCTCATAGACTTTCAGATGGTTCCATGCGGACAATATCATACGTTTCACGAGCTCTTCAAAGAAGTGAGCTTAATTATAGCACACTCGAAAAGGAAGCATTGGCTCTAATATTTTGTATTACGAAGCTGAGGCAATATTTGCTCGGTAATAAATTTATATTGCAGACTGATCATAAGCCTTTAATTTCCATATTTGGAGAAAATAAGGGCTTACCTATTATGGCATCGGCACGCATGCAAAGATGGGCATTTTTCTTGTCAGGTTTCAACTACATTGTTGAACATATTAAAGGCACTTCAAATAAAGCAGACCATCTTTCAAGAATGCCTCAAGCTGAAAATTTGGACGACTATCAGGAATGTAGTTACATTCAATATGTTGAGAACAATAACTTTCTTAATTTAAGTTTCAAAGACATAGCCAGGGAAACCCGAAGGGATCCAGTTTTGTCTAGGGTTGCTGACGCTATTAATTGTAACAAGATTAAGAATTTAACGGGTGATGAATTTGCACCCTATCGTGATAAAGGCTCAGAGCTGACAGTTGAACAGGACTGTATATTATGGGGTTACCGTACTATTATTCCGAATAAATTTCGGGCGCAAAATCTTGGGCAATTGCACGAATCACACTTTGGTATTGTTAAGACAAAGTCAATTGCTCGATCATATGTTTGGTGGCCGAACATTAATAACGACATTGAGAATTTGGTAAGGAA
Organism: Germaria angustata; assembly: GCA_963681545.1. Classification (NCBI taxonomy): domain Eukaryota; kingdom Metazoa; phylum Arthropoda; class Insecta; order Diptera; family Tachinidae; genus Germaria; species Germaria angustata. The sequence continues at coordinate 21,225,812 of OY813003.1, forward strand.
TTGCAGACCATGTCAGGAATTGCAGGCAAGTCCAAAGAAGGCGTTCTTAATCCCATGGGTACCAACTAGTTCAGTATGGTCCAGGATACACGTGGATTTTGGTGGGCCTATTAACGGTCAATATTTATTCATTGTTGTGGACTCGTTTTCGAAATGGGTTGAAATTTTCAAGACTAAATATATCACTTCACATTCACGATAATGGACGTCAATTTACGTCAGATAAGTTTAGAGATTTTTTAAAGCGTAACAAAATAAGGCACATATTAACTTCTCCTGGACATCCCTCCACTAATGGACAGGCTGAAAATTTTGTAAAAACGGTGAAGAAATCTATAATAGCGAATTTGAAATCTCAAAGGGATATTGATCTTGATATAATTATAAATCGGTTTTTGATTGATTATAGAAGTACAGGTCATTGTACAACGGGTGAATCACCTGCGAAACTTTTTCTTGGAAGAAATATAAGGACAAGGTTTAGTCATTTAAGACCCCCTTGCCCATCAGAGAAGATCCTGGATTCCCAGGACAAATGTATACAATATCATAGGGGAAATCGTAAAGTTGAGTTTGAGAAAGGCCAAAAAGTACTTATCCGTTCCTACAAAAATCCCAATAAGGCAAGTTGGTCTCCAGCGATAGTAAAGAATAGAATAGGCTCACAGTCGTATATGTGTATTTTTTCTGAAAACCAAAAAGCAATTAAACGACATCTTAATCAAATGCGTAGCTTAGGCTCTAGTGATGGACAAAGCGTTGTGGATAATGACGTCACTCCTGAGAGCAGAATAAATTTAGAGAATGATAATGTTTGCATTGATAGTCACAGCAGTGAGGGCGTTAACCGTGCGCCTGAAGTTGCAATTGAAATGGATCTAAGTGAAGGTAACGCTGTATGTAAAGATCCGCCAAGGCGAGAATTAAGACCACGCTTAGGTGGCAAAGTAGTTTTAAATAAATAATTTCTTTGACTCAAGTAAATTATTGAGATATCAAAGAAGATAATTATTATTTAAATCTTGAATTTATTGTTATAGTTTTAAATAAACAATTTTTGTTTGATTAAAGGAAATTGTTGAAATATAAAAAGAGATAATTATTATTAAAAATTGAATTAATCGATATAGAAAACTATGAATACATGAAAACATTGTACAACTTCTTTAATTACTGTTACCGTATTGAATTTACATATTTATTTATGTATAATATATTTTTATATACAATATATCTATATATGTTCAAACACAATAGAAGAAGGGGCGTGTTGGATATTCGCTTATTTTAAATATCTGGCAACTCTCTTCTTTATAACCACATTACATTACATTTTACATTGTAAGAAGTTGGCAAGGCCATTCTTTATAAGTTAGTTCTAATAAAATGAAATACCCACTTCTTAATGAATTGTTAAAGTGAACACACGTGTTTTACTCAATACATAGCATTAACTTAAATTTATGTAGCTATTTGCACTGTAGAACTACCCTAAATGATGCAAGTTCAATTTTATTAATAGATACTGGCGCTGATATTTCAATTATCAAGCACAACCAAGTCTTAAATGAATCGATAAATGTTTACAATAAAAAATCTAAACGGCATTGGCCATGGTATAATTTCAACGTTAGGCAGTGTGCAATGCGAAATATCTAATAAAACATACCTTTCATGTAGTTATGGATGATTTTAAAATACAGGCAGACGGAATAATTGGAATGGATTTCATACGAAAGTATAACTGTGTCTTACAATATTCTAATGATAGAGATTTGATTATTATCCGATCAAATGAAATTGATCATGACATTGGAATACCTCTTAGAAACGGTCCAACCATAAATTCAATATCACTTCCTGCCAGATCTGAAGTCATTTTTTTTTTTTTTGGGGTAAGATGGGAAAATGTTTTATGCATGTTACGTTAATCGTCATCCACGCCGTATGCCGGACTCCTTGTAATGGTTACCGGCTAAAAACCCACCTTGTCAATCTTGGGATGTGTTGCCCACCTGGGCACCGCCTTAGCATTACTTCCAGGTGGATCCCTTTGTTATGTGCACTTATGTGCACACCTCTTGTATTGCCCACGTCTAGGCCCCCCTTCCGATGGTCCTGCTCCAATTTAATGCTTATTGCCATGTTTTAGGCTGCGTCTAAGTCACGCTTTTTTGAGCGGAGAACGTGCTCGATGTATCGTGCGATTGCCTTCAAGTTTTCTTCGTTGCTCATCATTTTGTCAATGATAGTTTCGGCTGTTAATTCGCCAATATGGTCTTCTAGTTGAGTGCGACAATCCATCCAATAGCTACATTTAAAGAACGTATGTTCAGCGTCATCTATTATCTCTTCTTCCTCATAGATGCAGAATGGTGTGCTGCACTTACCCATTTTGTGTAGGTACTTGCGGAAATATCCGTGCCCAGATAACATCTGCGTTATGTAATAATTTATTTCTCCGGTTTTTCTGTTTGTCCATTTTGTAATATTGGGAATTAATTTGAAAGTCCACCGTCCACGGGTTTCATTTTCCCATCGAGTTTTCCATTTGGCAGCAGTTTGCTGCTTTATGGCCTCTATCTCTTCCTTTGGTTGGGTGTTATTTATTTTGGCGTTATAGATATTCATCCGTTCGACAGCTTGTAAGTCTATGGGTTTCATTGCTGCTATAACGAAAACGGCGGGTGCAGATACTGTTCGGTATGCTGATGAGACCCGCAAAGCTGCTATTCTTTCTACTGCGAGGATTTTTTTTGCTCTGTTTTCTTTTTCTAATACCTGAGCCCATATTTCGCTGCCGTATAAAAGAATGCTGTTGCAGGCCTCCATTAGCAGCTTTCTTTTGCTCGGAAGTGGACCCCCGATGTTTGCCATTAATCGGCTCAGCTGCATTGTTATTTTTGCTGCTTTTTGTATTGCATATTGGATCTGTTGTGAGTAAGTCAGCTTTGAATCCAGCCTGACTCCCAGGTAATTGATACATTTAATAGTGGGCAATACTATTTCGTCTATATGCATGTTAACCTCAAGAGGGATATGACGTCTAGTGAGTAGTAGCAGCTCTGTTTTGTGCATTGCGAGTTGTAGCCCGTGTGCGTCTAACCAACTCCTGGTTCTTAACATCACTTGTCGCAACCTGCGCTGAGCTTCTTCCGTATTTCTCGCTGTGATAACAGCTGCAATGTCGTCCGCGTAGTCCACTAAAAATGTTCCTTCAGGCATTTCTTGTTTAAATATTCCATTGTAGCTGGCATTCCATAGGTCAGGTCCTAATATAGAGCCCTGCGCTGCTCCTGAGGTTATCTTCATTTTTCTCTTGCCTGTGTTCGTATTATATATTAATACTCTGTCTTTAAGGTAGTTCCTTATTATTTTCATTAGGTATTCAGGTAAATTGAAGTTAGTCTTAAGAGCGTGCAATACGTCTGTCCATCTAAGGCTGTTAAACGCATTCTTTACGTCTAAGGTGGCTAAGAGGACTAATGGTCTGGAGTAATGATTTCTCAGTTGTGTAGCTTGAACTGCGTCTACTACGTCTTTAAGGGCTCCTATTGTAGATTTTCTTGGGCGGAATCCATGTTGTCTCTTCGATAAGCTACCTGCTGCTTGAATAGCTTTTTCAATTCGAGGCTTTAACAGTCGTTCTGAAGTCATAAGATCCATACAATTTGAATCATCAGAACAAAATGTTTTGATACCTTATCAAACAATTCAAAACGGCGTTTACGTCGCAAATACAATAACTTCCAAGTCAAATCCTCTGGTAAAAATAATTAATACCACTGAACGAGATTTGGTAATTTCCTATATTAAACTTGTTATCGAATCCCTTAAAGATTATAAAATTGCCAAACAAAATGGCGCACCCACTAAATCCAAAGAAAAAATGGAAAGACTTTCTAAAAACTTCCCATCTTTCGTAGAAAAAGATCTAAACTCCTTATGCCATAAATTTATAGATATTTTCGCTCTAGAATCTGAAAGCATATCAGTCAATAATTTTTATAAACAAAGACAAAGTAAATGATACACAACCTGTTTACATCAAAAACTATCCAATACGTTATTCCCAAAAAGAGGAAATAAATAACCAGGTTGATAAGCTAATTAAAGAGGATATTATTGAACCATCCATATCAGATCACAACAGTAGCTGATAAATTTCCGTTACCTCGCATAGATGACATTCTTGATCAATTCTTCCATTGCCTTGATCTTATGTCAGGTTTTCATCAAATAGAGCTTGATGAGGAGTCTAGAGATATCACATCCTTTTCCACAGATAAAGGATCTTTCAGATTTAAAAGATTACCGTACGGTTTAAAAATAGCACCAAATTCTTTCCAACGTATGATGTCAAAGCACATATGTTACGAAATTTAAGGAATGTATTTGAATTATGCAGAAAACATAACCTTAAATTACATCCAGACAAATGTTAATTTTTTTGCAATGAAGTAACATTCTTAGGCCACAAATGTACTGATAAAGGTATATCGCCTGATTACAGTAAACTTTCTATAGTCCAACACTATCCTACACCAAAGAATGGTGATGAAGCCTAACGCTTCATAGCATTTTGTAACTATTACCGAAGGTTCATACCAAACTTTGCTGAATCATCTCGACATATTACTAGATTGTCAAGGAAAAATGTCCCTTTCGAGTGGAGCCAAGATTTTGAAAAATCCTTCCAATACCTAAAAAATCAATTAATAAGTTCTAAAATTTTACAATACCCTGATTTTTTTAAAGAATTTTTTATAACGACAGACGCAAGTAAACACGCTTGTGGTGCTGTCCTTAGTCAAGAAAAACAAGGTATACTAATGCCAATTTCATATGCTTCTAGATCATTCCCTAAAGCCGAAAGTAACAAATCTACCATAGAGCAGAAACTAACTGCAATACATTGGGCTATAAAATATTTCAGACCATACATTTACGGTAAACAGTTCGTAATCCAAAGTGATCATAAACCACTCACATATTTATTTTCTCTAAAAAATCCATCATCTAAACTCACACGTATGAGACTTGACCTCGAGGAGTACGATTTTGTAGTTATGTATATTAGGGGTCGAGAAAATACAGTGGCAGACTCACTGTCACGAATAGAATTTAAAGATATCAAAATTATTAAAGTCAATACAGTCCTGAAAGTTACAACAAGACTACAGGCTAAAACAAGCAGAGAAAGTGTAAATAACACTCCTGCAATACAAACAGAATCAGCTAATTTTAATATATATGAATCTATAAATGCCCAGGAGCACCGTAAAATACCTAAATTGTATTTTACTAAGGATAAAGTAATTATTCATAAGGGAAAGCAAGTACTTTCCGAATTTAAGTTGAAAGATCTTATTATTATTAGAAATGTCGACCTAGGTCACCTCTTTCTAAAGCTTGAAAAAATAGCTAACAATATTGGTCTCACAACATTGTTACTTTCACTAGATGATAGTTTGCTTACTTACCTAGGAATAAATATAGAAACCTTCAAAAGTAAAGGTAATACAATATTTCAAAATTCCAATTTAACCATTGTGCTCGTACCGAAACTTACCAAAGTTTCTACTGATTCTGAAAAACTGAGAATTATGCAAAAATACCATGATGATCTCGTTACTGGTGGACATCCAGGCATAACTCGAGTGATTAAAAAAATAAAACTTCAATATCATTGGAAGGGCATGACTAGAGATATAGCTAAATATGTCAAACAATGCCTTAAATGCCAAACCAACAAAACCACGGTTAAAGGCAGGAAGTCTCTCGTTATAACACCAACTCCTTTAAAAGCTTTTCAAATAGTAATAGTTGGTACAATAGGTCCCATTCCACGATCTGATTCACAGAACGAATACGCTGTGACTATAATGTGTGATTTAACTAAATATCTAGTAGCTATTCCAATAATAAATAAATCAGCCAGAAATGTTGCGAAAGCCATTATGGAAGATTTTATTTTAATATATGGTTCAATGAATCCTTACGGACCTAGGTACTGAGTATATAAATCAAGTACTAACGAAATTATGCAAGCTAATGAAGATAGAGAAATTACACTCCACTGCTTACCATCATGAAACACTTGGTACAATTGAGAGATCTCACAGAACATTCAACGAGTACTTGAGATCTTATGTTTCAGCAGACAAATCAGATTGGGACAATTGGTTGAAATTCTTTGTATACTGTTATAATACAACTCCATCCAGAGCTCATGGATATTGTCCATTCGAATTGATCTACGGAAAAGTTCCAAGAGAGCTAGATTTTACCAATAACAATGGCATAGAACCAGTTTACAACGTTGACGCTTACGAAAAGGAAGTTAAATTCAGACTCCAAGTAGCACAACGTAGAGCTGCGAGCCTCATTAAAAATGCTATACTCCTAAGACAAAAAAATCCAATGAAAATTCTAATCCCTCTACTCTCTGCGTTAATGATTTTGTGCTAGCCCGCAATGAATCAGGACACAAACTAGATGCGGTCTACACAGGCCCATTTACAGTTGAAGAAATTGACACTTTAAACAATGTCACATTAATGGACACTAATGGTAAACTTTTTACCGTCCATAAAAACAGAACAAAAAAATTTTTAATTAATCCTTTGAAATAATATAAAATACAGATTCTTTGAAACCAGGGGGCAAATCACGGCATTCGATATCGATCGAAATTTCAATACAATTTTGTTTGAAATTTCGATCGATATCGAATGCCGTGATTTGCCCCCAGTTCTTTTCTTCCTCGTATTTAAATAGCAAAGTACATGTTTTTATTAATTATATAATGAAAAATTCCATGAAACAAACTGTTTAACATATTTGTATTAATTATATATTGAAAAAAAATTTCCTTGAAACATACTATTTCCCACTTAACATGTAATGTACATATTTGTACTTTATAAAATATTAATAATAATTAATTTGTTTTATATATTTTTTATTTACTTTATATTATATAAAAGAATAACTATAATAAATATAAAAAGAATTAATTTTAAATTGAAAAATCCTTTAAAATAAGTTACTTCGTATTTAACATGTAAGATATATATTTGTATTATTATATAAAAGAATAATCAATTTTGTATTGATTATTCTTTTCCAAAAAAAGGGAGGTGTAGTGTGTTTGACAAGTCGTAGTTACCATACCTTCTGTATGTAACACGAGCTTCATACTTTGTTGAAGCAACATTGTCCACACACACTGGGAATATGCTGAGTGGCTCATTTACACATACTGTAAATGTGCTAATTAGTATATTCCCATCAGGGTTGCCACTCCAAAATCTTTTTTCCTACCAAATTTAATTTCAAAAACTACCAAATGGCATGTTAACGTACCAAAAAATAAAATAAGCAGTTATAAAAAACTTTTATAAAAAGTATGTATGTCCTCCAACATTTCCTGCCATCACAAATGTTCCGTCCGTGGGCAATCCAATCATGTTGGAAAATGGGATGTTAATTTGATTAAAAAATTACTTTATCAAATTGTATATGGATATTGCATCAGCGTTTTGAACTTCTAATAATGCTACGAATCGATCACGCACTTGACCATCATCCACATATCTAGTCACTAAAACTAAGCATTTTTTTATGAAACATCAGTTGTCTCATCCACAATTAAAGAGAATTTTTTATTTTGTAAGGCAGCTATTACTCCTTCGCGACCTTGTTGTGCTATTTTGTCCATTAATTGGGTGAATTTTGTTCTACCACATTGTAATTGCTTAGCAATAGCGGAGTCCGGGCAACATTCTTTTAGTAAATTTGGCAAACTATCCATTAGTAAAATTGGCAAATTATTAGTGACTAAGAACATCAATAAATTCATTTCTGCGTTTTTAACTTGTTGGTTTATCGAATACTCTTGCATGTCAATCATAGATGAAAGATGATTATTAAAAATCATGTATGGATGAAAGCTGATTAGCGTGAAAAAAAATTAAAACTGAAATTGAAAAAAACTACCAAATTCACAACACAACCTATCAACCTACCAACTCATTTCAAAACTACCAAATTTGGTAGGAAACTACCAAAAACGGCAACTCTGATTCCCATCCAAATGTTTATGTTATAAGTATTCAATTGTATTAGTATTAGTGTGTACTTTTTAGGTCTTTAGAATATAAGTTTTAATATTACAGTACAAGAATAAAGAGTACTTGCGACGTGAACAGTCGCAAGTCGCACTCCATAAATAAATAATCTCTGTTTAAATACTAGATTATTATCCGGCCACATAACCATGCGGCATGAATCATTACATGGCGATCCTGCCATTTATCCTATTACTACATGGCGATCCTACCATTTATCCTATTATTACAATACATAGATTAGTAAAAAATAGGTAGCAAATTTATTTTATTTTGTTTGTTTTCTATTTTTGTGAAATCCTTTTGTATGATGGGTTTTTACACTTCCCGTTACCTGCGAAAAAACATGTATAGTACGATCGCAAAATGTAATCATTAAAAACTAATTAAAAAATTTGAGGTAAAAAATTAAATAGGTACATACTTAAGTATGTACTTATGTTTATATGAAAATATACACATTTATTGCATTATTTACAGGCGCCTATAAATCAAAATTTTTTCCCTAAAGTTTTATAAAAATCACACATGTTTCATACACATTTAACTCTTTAACCAAATTTTTAAAAAATTAACTTACTTTCTTTTTTACCGTTATCAATAAATTATACTAAAATAGCTTGAGTTTCAATTCAATATTTATTGATTTTTTATATAAATAATACGCAATTATATACTTAGTTTTCTAAAATATACATTATTTATAGTTTCCCTTCATTACAAAAATATTCAGTAAATTCGGTTCCTACCTAATTGCGGTACACACTTCCATTACAGCAGAGTTTAAATATGTGTTCAGATAATTTGGAATTTTATGAACGAATTATACGCTTCTTCATCGTTAAACAGGTTGTACTCTTGCAGGAGGAACTTAATATTACCACCAGAATAACGAGACTCCCTCCATGGCTTAAGCCAACAAGATCTGGATTTCTCTTCTGTCTCTGCTTCCAAGAGTAAAGCTGCAGCTTCAAAATTGCAGGCACTTGAAATTGCTCCTAATAAGAATAAGGCACTTGAAATTGCTCCTAATAAATAAGTGCCAAATCATTATTTAACTCCGCCTTATTTCTGTCAACTTTTAATAATTCACTACTACTTGATTATCCGCCGTAGTGTGCATAACGAAAACAATAATCAAATGAATGTAATACACTAATACACACAAAGCCATGTATACGTATACATGTTATGCCAGATTAATTAGACTCGTGTGTGCTCAGAAGAACAAAAATTGTGCCAGCTTAAGAATTGTTCTCGTGTGTGAAGGCCCATTCATAAGAAAAACAGCTGATCATGCATTAACAAAGAAATATGTACATATCAGACATCTGCAACAATACATTATACCCGCGAGCGCACTCGCTGCTTACTAAGTATTTTTTAGTCTCGAGTACTTTTAAACACTCGCTTTCACTGAGTTGTTATTTTCATCGCTCGTTGTTCATATGACGCGATCCTCATGCATGAAAACACCAAAAAAAATTTTTAACTGGCAGCCGTGTTGATTAAGGCTCTGTCACAATTGATACGTTGCGTCCGTTGCGGCAACGTGTTTGACTGACATGACGTATAAAGAGTATAGAGTCGTCACAATAAATCCGTTGACTCGTATGACAAAACAGCTGTGGCGCATTGGTGGTAAAATTCAGTTTTGAGCACACACAACATTTTTTTACAAGTATCAAAAATTGATTGCCAATTGATTGCAAAAAATGGACACCTCACAATTAATAAAAATTATTTCAGTTATCCTTATGGTGTACGAAACCGGCGGGTGCTTGAAAAAATTTTACGGGCATAGAAGATATTGGGTGCGACCACTATTGCGAAATCGCGACTCGCATGGATTTTTCGCAACCACTTTTTGCTTCCCAAACGAATTCCCGCAAACCATAAGGATGGAGATCTCCTCCTGACTTTCGTTAAAGAGGTGTTAACGAAGCACTCCAGAAGGCCTTCAATTTCACCCGAATGTCGACTTTTTATTACCCTTGCGTAAGTTTTTATACATATGTACATACATGTTAATATTTCTTTCATAAAACTTTCATAAAAATTAAGATATTTGGCGCATGGCGGAAGTAAGCAGCTATTTTCTGCTGCCTTTAAAATGGGAGTGTCAACTATGAAAGGAATAGTTACAGAAACCTGCGAAGTGCTTTGGGAAATACTTGGCCCAATATATTTATCAGTCCCACATGAAAATGAGTGGAAGCGAATCGCCAGTGATTTTTACACAATGTGGGATTTGCCCAATTGTGTTGGTGCCATTGATGGCAAGCACGTCAATTTAACTTGCCCATATAACTCTGGCTCCCAGTTTTACAATTATAAGGGGAACTACTCCATTGTCCTTCTGGCAGCCTGTGACGCTAATTACACATTTACTTCCGTGGATATTGGTGCGTATGGTTCCCAAAGCGACGGTGGAGTTATGTGGAACTCAAGATTCGGTCAACAGTTGTATAAGGGCCAACTGGATCTGCCAAAAGAAGAAGTACTACCCGGTACAAATAAATGTTTCCCGCACTATTTCGTTGGAGATGCCGCGTTCCCATTAAAACCATTTTTAATGAGAGCTTATCCAGGTTTGCATGAGCAATTTATATTTTCCTTTTTTATTTTATGTACGAACTAGAGATGGGCGCGAGTCGTGTTTTTTTTTCGTGACACGAAACACGCACGATCAACACGACGTGTTCGTGTTGAAAAAATAGATTTATTTCGTGTTCGTGTCGTGTCGTGTTGCGCAAGAAAAACACGAAATGATAGTAGGTGTAAAATATGTATTCAGTAAAAAAATCAATTTTTTGTGTCATTGTATGCGCAAAAAATATCAGCAAAACACTATTGAAATTTTTTATCATAACATCTTAACAAAATTTTGTCTCGTATAGATGGATTGAAAACAAAAACACTACAGTCTATTGAGAGAAGGCTTAACCCAACAGACATTCATTATGTGGGCCTTTTTTTAAACCCTTCATTTAAAAAACTTAATTTTTTAAGCTCACAACAAAAAAAACATATCCTGTAAACCGTTAAGGCCGTAATAGACGACTATTACATGGACAATATGGAAACAAATAATAACAGTAATGATACACAAAACGAAAACCAAGAATTCGCTGAGTATAGAGATGAATACAATTCAAAAAGAATAAAATCACAAAAAAAAATTATTGATATTGAAATTTAAAATTACTATAATAGCTCAACAAAATGGGAAAACGATATATTAACATTTTGAAAGTATGCAAACAATTTAAAGATTTTACAGAAGCTCGCCAAACAGGTGTTAAATATACCTATAAGTTCCGCGACTAGTGAAAGAGTATTCTCAACTCTTGGACTTATTCTTAGTGAACGCCGCACAAGATTACTGAGCGCAAATCTTGATAAGTTACTATTTCTTAACAAAAATATGTAAATAACACATAGTTATTTATTTGCAAATAACTAAATATATTTAAGTTTATGTGATTCTTTTATGTTAAAACAAAAATATATTTGTATGTACATAAGTACATATGTATGTACATCAATACATAAGTGAATTTAAGTTGAAAATTTTTTTTATTGAATTTAGTTTCGTGCGTGTCGGTTGGTCTCGTGTTTTGAAATTTTTTGCAGTGCGTGTTTCGTTCGTGCTTGACATCTTGGGTTTCGTGTTCGTGTCGTGTCGTGTTGAAAAAATCCAACACGCGCCCATCTCTAGTACGAATGTTTTTTTTTAGGAAGTAACTTGCCACCGGAAAGAGAAATATTTAATAAACGTTTGTCACGTGCCCGTCGGTTAATTGAAAATGCTTTTGGTATTTTGGCGAGTCGATGGAGGATTTTGTTGTCACCCCTACAAATGAGCCCCGCATCCGCAGAGAATGTTATCAAAGCCACAGTACTTCTCCACAATTTCCTCAAAATGCACGATGGCAGTTATTGTCCGCCAGAATATGTCGACCGAGACGACGGCACAAATTTAATAAATGGGCTGTGGCGTAGTGAAGTATCTGCCCCTTTGCAACGAGCCAGGAGAACAGCTTCAAATAATGCAACAAAATGCGCATTCAAATTAAGGGATGAACTTATGAGCTATGTTGTTTCACGTCCGATTCACAAACATTCCCCGCAGTAGCTTAATATTTGTTTAATAATAAAAATACATATGAAATAATATTTAAATGTTTTATTTGTCTTTTTATCACATTGAGTTTCTTTTCATATTTCATTAAACTAAAAAATAAAAAAAACAATTCATTTCATTAAACTAAAAAATTAAAAAACAGTTCATTTCATACTTCAGAAAACTTAAAAATTAAAAAACTAAAAAATTCACATTAATATTGGAGATCATCTGATTATTATATTTACATTTCATATTACTTTACTTTTCAAAATTGCACACCATGTTGAGCAATTTCACCTTTAATAGATCTTGCTCGTGCTCGGAGTGCTTCAACAAATAACCGTCTAGCACATTTAAAAAATCAGCGTTGCGAGACACTGGCTGGGGACTCTGACTCTGTGCTGGCTGGTTTTTTATCCAATCAGACACAGAGTCACAAAGGGACTCGAATCTGTCTTCGTGCCTCTTTCTTTTTTCACAACGTTGTTGTCTAGGTTTACCTTCTGGTTCCATCGTGTGTGGTGTGGATTGCTCGAGAGGAGGTGACAGCTCACTACAAAACAACAACGGCTCCTCATATGTTGCATCTTCCCCTGCCAACTGCGTACTTGAAGATGTGTCGTCACTCGCCCATTGCATATTTGAAGAAGTTCTGGGAAATAAATTTGATTAGAAATCTCCACAAATATAATGGCAAAGCTTTGAAATTACCTGCGAGGAGCAACGTGTCGTTGCAAAAAAGACATCGCGTCCATATAGCGCCACCCACTCCCGTCCTTTGCACCACTTCCCGATGGAGGCTTGGCTCCGTTAACCTCCTTTACGAACCTGTCGCGAAGGGACCTCCAGCGACTTTGGCATTGCTCCACTGCAATATAATATAAAATATCTCTTATTAATATAAAATTAAAAATATAAATTTAAAAATTAACTCACCAGTCGCGTTTGTGGCAGCCGCCACAGTCCTCCAAGCTTTTTCTTTTGCAACCTTGTTGCGATATAACAAAATACTTTTGTCAAAAAGACAAGGGTGCATCTGCACCGCTTCTATTAGTAGAAATTCCATTTATAATAAAAATTAATAAATTAATTAATAAAGCCAAAAGAAAAAAAAACAACAAAGAAGCACACAAGAAAGAACAACAGCAAATGAAATAAATCAATCGGCTGATGTCTGTGCCGGACTTGCCGTACGGCAAAAGTTTAGAGTTGACCAACTTTAATCCATTTCGGCGTCGTATACGTCGTGTATGTGACGTTCTTCATTAAAATATAAGCAATCAACTCAGATGTCAGTCAAACACGTTGCCGCAACGGACGCAACGTATCAATTGTGACAGAGCCTTTACAGAAATAAGAGCGCAGAAACAAGTAATAACAATAACACACACAATTCAGTTTTTTCTATTTTCATACTCGGTAATTTCTTTGTATTAACCTACTAAAACATTGAAAATTAAAAGAAAATGTTTTTTTGGGATTTGATGAATCTTTATTTTCCTGCGACTCTAGGTCGCGCTAAATTCTGAATGATCCTTAAAACAAAATATTTTGGCTTATATACTAATTATAAGAATATCACTAAATCTAGTTAGTAAAAACATTTGGTGGGAAAATTTGTGTGTGAGAATTTAAAATAAAAATGTTTAAAAAAATAGGTGTAAATATTTTGTATGTTTCCTACAAGTGCAAAGGCATAGGTGCAGTTGTGTGTGAGGCCATTTCAAGTGCACGTCGCACAGAGGAGTATTTGACCCAAAAAGCTGGCCAAAATTATTAAGCGTGTGTTTTGTTTTAGCTTTAGTTTGATAGAAAAAATTTATTGGCAGGTTATTATTGGGTTAGTGTTATTTTTGACCAACCTCCCACCCACCTTTTATAACTTTGTTAGATTTTTTTCTTTTTGAAGAGAATTTAATTATATATATATATATATATATATATATATATATATATATATATATATATATATATATATATATATATATATATATATATATTAATTTATTATCCGTACACGGTATGCCGCGCTACACGATTGTTGTGTATTTTTAGAAAAATTATTTATTATTACGTATGCCGGTCTCCCCCTCGCATTCCGCCAAAATTCGGTTTGCAACAGTACTTTATTCTAATGGCAACTCAAATTAAATTTAGATAGTCGAACTATTGTAGTTGTGTAGATACAGGGAAATAAAACAGCTTTTTATGCATGTTACAATGTCCCCCTTGTCAAAATTATAATTTATCCAATATTAAATATTAAAAAAATTGGTCTCGTAGCTTGGGTTCCTATAAGGGATAAACAACCAAATAAACAAAAACATATTCACTTTTAATATTTATTTTATATTATTAAATACTCATCAGATGAAAAAATTAAACTAATTAAAAAGTTCAAATTATGATCATGTCATACGTATTTCATCATGGGCGGCATCATCCGTATCAGGAAGAAGTGATTTAATAGTATCTGATGAAAAAGGCTTTTTTGTCTTTCGTGTCTTTTGTGTATTGCAGCTTAAAAAAGGGCCACTGCTCAAAAATAACCTATTTAGAACATCATTTCCATGTTATCTCTCAAAGTTGCAAAACTCTTATAATAAGAGTTCTGGGCAATAAGTCATATATGTATGTGTATTTTTCAAAGTGCATTTCCCCTTACTTAGTTAACAACCTGATACTTGGGTGCATTTTTTATATACCTATACCGTTTTTAAATGTAATTTTGATTTGTAACTCTATTAAATTAGGTATGTAGTACATAGCTAAAGTGTCCTGGAGACGATCAAGTCTTATATAG
The DNA here is from genome assembly GCA_963681545.1 of Germaria angustata. Taxonomy (NCBI): domain Eukaryota; kingdom Metazoa; phylum Arthropoda; class Insecta; order Diptera; family Tachinidae; genus Germaria; species Germaria angustata. The sequence goes on from OY813003.1 coordinate 21,240,876, forward strand.
ACCGCAGGTATACAAAAACAGTTTAATAAGTGTGTATGCGTGTGGTTGGCTTATAATTATTCCTGATAAGACATTTAGTAAATTTGAATTTATGAACTAAGAACCGAATTTTAAGAAATTCCTTTTTTAAGGGCGGATAATCCATCACATTGGGAGTTGTTAAAAGTGATTTAAATAATATTTCACATCAATAATTCGAAAAACACAAAAGTTTATGACAACAATAAAGTATAAGAAAAAGTTCCTTATGAGCAAAAATAGAAAAAAAGATACAATTTTCAAAAAATCACCAAAAATAATGGCGCAAACATGCGCAAACTTTTTTTCTTTTTTCTTAAATTAGAGATCTCATATTTTATTGTGGTATATAACATTATTTGTAGAACAGCTAAGCTCACTTTCAAAAAACCTTTCCTTTTTTGGTAAGAATTTATATACATATATGTATGTATAATTTTTTTTATAATTAATATTTTTAAAATAAATATTTCAGATAATTTTTTCTTTTTAAATGCTAAAAATAGCTGCTGATGGAATCTTTCAGGTAAAAAAAATCAATGTAATACCTCTATTCGTTTAGCCACAAAAAAAATATCATATAAATATCTTGAAGTCAAAAAAATTCAATAAAAACGCATGCAATTTTTTTCACTTTCCTGACTAACAGTGTCCCACAACTACAAATCTTAACTTACAATCTTTAAAATGCACGATATGATGTAGAATTTTGTTTTCTATCGATCTGCGTAATTACTTCTTAGGATTTCATCAAATTAATTTTTGCCTTTTTGGCCAGCTTTTTGGGTCAAATACTCCTCTGTGCGTCGCTGCAACGGCAATAGTCATAAGCGTTTGCAGCGAAAGAAGCACAGGCGTCGTGCCAATTGTTGTCGCATGCAAGAGCAGCGACACTTTCGATTTCATTGGAATGCAAGCGGTCATTTGATCTATTCAAAAAATAATAAATTATTTTCCCATAATGAGTTAAGTGTGCCACACACACAAGGCTTTTAAGACAATTTTGTCTGCCGGCTTGCACTGATAGTTAGTGACACATGATATTCTTTTATACCATACCATGCTACACCTCCGCTTTTGCAAGAATGTTCATATAACGATATTTTTATGGACATTCTTTTACAATATGTGTTGTTTAGTTTTGAAATTTATTGTAGTTATTAATTTTGTTAATAATTATAATAGCTTATACCAATTGTTAAATTTAAAATGTTTGTATGTTTATGCTAATTCATGAGAGTTTAACCTAGTTATTAATTTTTTTATTTTTTGATGTGTTAACATCTATACGCGCGAGTTATGTCAACGATAACAACAACAACAGAAGCACCAGCAAAACCACCCAGAAGTATAACGAACTATAATTAGGTCATTTAATAAACAAATAAGCAAATGTATAATTAATTAGAACATATTTTAAAGAAAAGCTTTAAGCAGCAAAATATAAATTTATTAAAATTCTTTGGAAAACCAATTAAAAAAGCAAACAAAGCTAGAATAAGCAAATTTGTATTATTATTAACAATTTCGAAATTGTAACTAAATTAAATTAGAATAAGCAAATTTGTATTATAAATAAGTTTCATTTTAATAAAAAATGGATTAATTGTGATTCAGTGGTGCAAAGTGAAAGTTGTGTTTGTTTTTTTTTTAAACATGTAATAATTAAAACCATAATTGGCGCAGTCGGCATATGCTTGGAGGACGATTACCAAAAAAACCCTGTGACGGAATATCACAGGATAAAAAGGAATCGGCGAGTTTCAACTCCTTACCCCAGGATGAACATCATCAACATACTTTTAGCATGGTGAGTCGAAAATTTAAATGGAAAAATATATATAAATATAAAAAATAAATAAAATAAAATAAAATAATAATAACAAATTTGAAAAAAAAAAATAAATAAAAAACTAGTGATAAAAAGAATATACATAATAAATAAAATGAAATTGTTTTTAATGAAAGCTTTTACTGTTTTAAGAAAATACTGAAAATTGAAAAATACAATTATATTTAATACAAGATATAGTATATACATATATAAAAAAAACAGGCTGCTTTAGAACAATCCTTGTTTGAAACTTTGACTGCATATCACTTGTTTCTAAACAGGAGTGATGAGGGCATATCATTACAGTGTTACTAAAGTGGGTTGTTGATTGGCAATTTAGTAGTGAAAGTCCATTCTTATCAAGAACCTTGACTGCATATCATTGGTTTATTTGATAGAAGTACAGAGGGCATATCTGTATAGTGGCATTCATACCAATTGTCAACATAAAAAAAAAGAGAAAAAAAGAAATATACAAATACATATCTGCATATTTTTGTTAGCCCAAACCAAATTAAAATTAAAAACCTGTTGAAGTGAACTTGATTGATTTTCCATAAAAAAGAGAAAAAAAATTTTTTTAACTTTTGTTTTGCTTGTAATGAATAAACGGAAAACCACTAGAGATATTGTCCATAGACCATACCCAAGTACTTTAGGAAGATTATTCAAAAGCAGAAGTCTAAACTCAATCTCTGAAGAATCTGCATTAGAAGGTATTACTCTTCCAACCAATATGTCTAGTCCCGCAAATCAAGGACCTTCAGGAATTGTAGGTCCGACTTCTCACTCATTCGAATCACTCCGCATCCCTGATGCAATCAAGGATCTCCCAACATATGAAGGCAATCCCCGGTTATTAAACGAATTCATTAACAACGTTGAGGAAATTTTACTCCATATTAGGACTTACGATGCAACACCACAGGGTCAAATATTACTACGGGTAATACGTAACAAAATTGTTGGACAAGCCAACGAAGTTCTAAATATGTATGGCACACCTCTTATCTGGGATGACAATAAGCAGAATCTTATTTTGCATTACTCCGACAAAAGGATTGAGACGTCATTAATTAGAGACTTGCACAGCATAAGGCAAAAATCTAATAACGTAGAGAAATTTTATAGTGAAATTATAGAAATCCAAGCATCTCTGCTAAATAACATTCAATTACATGAACAAGACGAACGGGTAATTCTATCAAAGAAAAATCTTTATTCTGAAATGTGCTTCAACAGTTTTCTTATCGGGTTAAGAGAACCTTTAGGTTCTACTATTAGAGCATCTAAACCAGATTCTTTAGCAGAAGAATTCTCCTTGTGCATTAAGGAACAAAATATTTTTTATATTAAAACTGACCCTAATACAGCTCAGTTTAAATGGCAGCCAAGATCAAATTACAATTATTCCGGTAACAGGTACAACAATAGGTTCACACCTTTCTCATCGCAGTTAGCTCATAACACTCATAATACACGACCTCAAAACACGCAGTATACACGACCCCAAAACACTCAGTACACATACCCAAAAGAATATATAAACTTAAATTCTCAACCCCTTCAACGATGATTCAACCCTAACTTCGCTAGCCAAAACCCATTTAGAGCCTCTACTAAACCAGAGCCGATGGATGTAAGCTCCGGAAACATAAAAGCACAGGCACCAACTACAACACAGAGGTCATACAGGACAGACCAGACGATGCAATCTGTATCATCAAGGAACCCATACTTACAGAATGAAGAAGAGGTACCACCACAAATCCCGAGATACCAACAAAAGCTGGACGAATTCTATAAATGAAACGAAGACCACTTTAATATTGAAGATGAAACAAATTTTCCCAATTTTGCCTCAAAGAACCAACGGGGTACTTAGATATTAATATTAATAAGCATGGGTTCGAACTAGGCTACGTCAATATATCATCGCCTTTTAGAAGACCTCTAAAATTTTTAATTGACACTGGGGCTTCCAAGTCCTTCATAAACCCAAAGTTTATAAACCCTGAAGACCAAACAATATGTAAACCCATTATAATAACAACAATTTTGAATAAGCAGGTAAAACTACCGACCTTTATTGAATTTAACCACACAGGTGAAATGACGTTCTTTTTATTTAACTTCCACAACAACTTTGATGGATTAATTGGCCTTGATATTTTATCACAATTAGGAGCCAAGATAGACTTAGAGAAAAAACATTTAGAAACAAAAAATGCGCCTTCGACCTTTCAACCAGTAATGGATAACGTTCTCGGGGAACTTGTAGGGAAAATTTGTCTAGTGTATTTAGACAACATAATTATCTATTCCACGTCCTTGCAAGAACACATAAATAACATCCAATTAGTCTTTGATAAACTTCGGAAATCAAACCTAAAGATACAACCGAAGAAATCAGAATTTCTTCATAAAGAAACAAATTTCCTAGGGCACATTATATCCACTGATGATATAAGACCAAACCCAGAAAAAATCAAAGCAATAAAAAATTTTCTAATACCGAAAACCCCAAAACAGATAAAAAGCTTTATTGGACTTGTAGGTTATTATCGGAAATTTATAAAAGATTTTTCCAAACTCACTAAACCTTTGACAGAATGCTTAAAAAAAGATGGAACCATACATTTTAACGAAAAATGTGTTAACGCTTTTGAAACATGTAAATCAATTCTGACCAACGATCCCTTATTGCAATATCCTGATTTTACTAAACCGTTTATTTTGACAACAGACGCAAGCAATTTCGCACTGGGTGCTGTTCTATCACAAGGGCACATCGGAAATGACAAACCGATTTGTTATGCCAGTCGAACACTGTCAGATTCCGAATGCAACTACTCAACGATCGAAAAAGAACTATAGGCAATTGTTTGGGCAACCAAATACTTCCGTCCTTATTTATTTGGACGAAAAATTTTTTATTGTAACAGACCATAGACCCCTTACATGGATCATGAGCTTAAAAGAGCCTAACTCAAAATTAATTAGGTGGCGTCTTAAACTCGAAGAGTTCGATTATGAAATAATATATAAAAAAGGCAAGCTAAATACAAACCCTGATGCCTTAAGTCGAATAAAAATAAACTCACCTCAATTAATGGATATCAATGTCAATGATATAACCTCAAACCACAGAACCTCGGGTAGCACCATACATTCAGCAGAAGAAAATCTAAATGACGGTATATATATTTCGGATAAACATTTAAACGACTTTAATTTAAAACATGTTTTTGAAAAATCATTAAACACTCCAGATATGGTAGTAAAAATGCCATTTAAAAATAAGCAACGCCGAACTTTTAGGAAACCACTGTATTCAGAAGAAATAATAACCGAGATTTTCAAAAAGTTTCTTAACCCAAATAGATTGTCAGCTGTATTCGCAGATGAAGACACTTTTCGTATAATTCAATCTGTCTATTCAAAATTTTTCGCAAACAAAAAAAAAAGTATTTAGACTAATAAGATGTAAGGAGATGTTAGAAGATATAACAGAGACCGACAAGCAAGAAGAACTTATTAGAACTTATCACGAAAATAATAACCACCGTGGGATAAATGAAACACTACTTCATCTGAAAAGAGAATTCTATTTCCCCTACATCAAGAATAAAATAACGCAGACAATTAACAACTGTGATAAGTGCCAAACACTTAAATACGATAGGAACCCTCCAAAAGTAGTTTTTGAAAAACCTGAAATTCTCATAAAACCATTGGACATTTTACATATAGACATCTACAGTATCAATAACCAACAAATCCTGACAATAATCGAGAAATTCTCTAAATTTGCGGCACCATATACACTTCCATCAAGAAACTCTGTCTGTATATTAAAATCCCTAAAAACTTTCATTAGCCTTTACGGCATCCCAAAGAAAATAGTAGCTGATCAAGGCTTCGAATTTACAGCTAATATATTCAAAGAATTTTGTAGGCAATTCTCAATTCATTTACATATTACTTCTTTTCAACAAAGTACAAGCAATGCTCCTGTCGAAAGACTACACTCAACCCTAACTGAAATTTAAGAATCATAACAACGACTAGGAAGGAAAATAAACTCATTGAAGACCATAATGAAATACTAACAGAAACTCTTATAACTTACAACAACTCAATACATTCCGCTACTAAACTAACCCCATTTGAACTATTTTTTGGCAGAACCTTTAAATTTAATAACACAGTTACATTCAATAACGAACACGAATATCTTACCAAACTTAATGAATTTCAAAACACTTTGTACCCACTCATTAAAGAAAAAATGCAGAATGACACCAACATTAGGAAAGACAAATTAAACAAGGAACGAGTAGAACCAGAAAATTTAGATAACCAAACAATATTTAGAAAAGAAGCAAAACGTAACAAAATGACACCTAGGTTTTCAAAACACAAAGTTAGGAAAAATAACAGAATAACAATCATTACAGACAAAAACAAAAAATTCCACAAATCTAAAATAAAAAAGGTACATAAAACAACAAGAGTATCTAATTAACATTCTTTTCCACAGGATACCAGTAACACTTTCTCAAATGGTAGACATACAAGAAATAAATAGTCAACAAAAAGCAATTAGTTTTCGGCTAGGCCCCGCAAAGATAATCACAAATTACAACAGCCTTATACACATTATTAATCTAGAGGAATATTAAAACAACGTCAACAAAATACGAGACACTATTTATAAATTCGAGGGCACCTACAAGACTACAAGTTTTACAACAGTAACTAAACTGAAACTCAAAGAACTAGAAAACAAAATACAAACACTCATGCCATATAAACGGCATAAACGTGGACTCATCAACGGACTGGGTACCGCTATCAAATTTATAACAGGCAACATGGACACCAACGACGCACTTTACATAAATAAACAAATACAAAACATTAGAACTAACACAACACATATCGAAGCTGTATTAAAAAACCAATACCAACTAAATTCCATCTTGCAAAAAAGACTACAAACCGTCACTGACCACATAAATAAAGAACAGGATAGTATAGAGACTTACATCAACAAACTAACAAACAGTATCAGAAAGGAAGATGACCAACTTTTTCAACTTCAGTACATAAGCCAAATTAACTTTAATATAGACCTTTTAAGTAACCAATTATCTAACATTGCTGAGGCTGTCATTCTAGCAAAATTGAATGTAATTTCTAAATTCATTCTAAGCAATATAGAATTAAACGAAATTCATAAATATATGGAAAATCAATCAATCGAAATTAATTCTAAAGAACAAATATACGAAATACTTGGACTCCAAGCATATTATAATAATTCGAATATTATATTCAATATACAGATACCCAATATGTCAGAACAAAATTACCAGCTTTTCCACATATTTCCACTTCCTATAAACAAAACTAAAAGCATAAAAATTAAACCCTATATAATGTACAATAAAAACCACATTCAATTTTTCGATAAGCTTTGCCCAAGAGTAGAGAACACATACTACTGAAACACTTCACCCTATACTGAATACACAACTAACTCCACATGCATCACCAAACTGCTAAACAACAAAGAAGCCTTGTGTGACCTAGAAGACATTGGTGACATCAAGTTGATCACACAACCAAATTACATACTCCTCCTCAACGCAAACAAAACCATGGTAACAACCAGCTGTGGTCACGATCCTTTTGAGGTTAGCGGCACAACCCTACTATACTACAAAAACTGCACAATTAGCATCAACGGTGAAAATTACAAAGATAACCTTATGGAATACAAAGATGAATTTTCAACACCACTTGCGATTTTTTCCGAAGTAACGCCTAAAAATATAACAGACAAATTGAGCCTCCAAAAACTAAGAGATTATCAAATACAAGGCTATGAGGCAACAGCATGCAAAAACAACTATATTTATTCAACAATTTTCGCATTAAGCATCATATTTACCATTGCAACCATCATCCTTGCCAAGAAAACTAACACCCGATACATTCCGCATCTTAATTTTAACGTTCCGGCCCCTACGTTTTCCTTGTGGCCGTCACTTTACTCTAAGGGGGAGGAGTTATGTCAACGATAACAACAACAACAGAAGCACCAGCAAAACCACCCAGAAGTATAACGAACTATAATTAGGTCATTTAATAAACAAATAAGCAAATGTATAATTAATTAGAACATATCTTAAAGAAAAGCTTTAAGCAGCAAAATATAAATTTATTAAAATTCTTTGGAAAACCAATTAAAAAAGCAAACAAAGCTAGAATAAGCAAATTTGTATTATTATTAACAATTTCGAAATTGTAACTAAATTAAATTAGAATAAGCAAATTTGTATTATAAATAAGTTTCATTTTAATAAAAAATGGATTAATTGTTGCCCCTATTGCGGTTCACCACTCAACTCAGTTTGGTCGTGTGAGAGTCAACCCAACTTATGCACAACCAAACTCATTTTAGTTATTGCGATACACAACTGTTTTTAGTTGAGTTTGTCATAAAATTGCCAACCTAAAATATCGAATTGCCAACTTTAAATATCACGTTTGACAAGTGAAATTTGAAGAAAATTAAACTGAAAGTGTTGTGGGAATAAAAAGTGTAAAATATTTTATTTATGTATTGTGAAACAATTTGTTAATTGAGTCTTAAAAGGTTAAAAAAAGGATTCTGTACATGTATTTAAAAACTTGTAATTCTTAAAAAAATAATACCACTTGTGAATTTTAATATATAAAAAAATAAGATGAAATTTATCTACAACAGCAAACAATAAAATATTATTAATTTTTAAATTTATTCTTAAGTTTTTCTATTTTTAATTTATCGCACTCCACCTTAAGATTGTGGAGATCAGTAGCCTCATTTGCTTGTCGTTCCAACAATGCAAATTTTTTTTCTAATTTTTTTAATGTTTGCAGTGGATGCTGCAACGCCAAAAACTTGGCCAGATGGTGCCGCTTGCTCTTGCAAAGACAAGAGTTTTGAAACAGTATCATCAAGGCTATTTAATGGTGCCGCTTCCTCTTGCAAAGACAAGAGTTGTGAAACAGTATACTCAAGGCTATTTAATGGGATTTCTTGTGATGGGCCTCAACCTGTCGCCTGAGTGTTTCTTTTATTGTTTGCAAGTTTTTTCTTAATGCTTGCTTTATAGTGGATCCAAACATGTGAAAGATTATAATTATATTATGAATATTGTAATTGTTCAATATTATTTTACTGACACACACGTTGCCATTCTTGAGATGTTCTTGTCGGTGGTCCCAAACTATTTAATTCTACAGCAAACTCTTCCCATAACTCCTTGCACGTATTTTCCGTTGCACCAAAATTTGGTTTTCCGCGAGCAATTTCCGGATTCCTGTCCATAATCTGAACAAGCCGCTCAAATTGGACTTTCGTTGTTATTTTAAAACTAATAAAAGTGTTTAAAAATTGTGAAAAAATTATTACAAAAATTGATACTTACGATCTCTCCATTTTGATTTAAATTTTCACCGCTTTTAAAAAAATTTCACTCTAACTGATAATGACACAATTACAATTAAGCAGTTGTGTGTATTCAACGTTTTTTACGACCAAACTTTTGCAAAGTTGAGAACGGCAATACCACGAAAAAACAGATACACAACTGAATAGTCAACTGGCAGTTTAGTTGAGAACGGCAATGCGAAATCACCTAAGACGACCAAACTGACACAAAAGTGGTGAACCGCAATAGGGGCATGTGATTCAGTGGTGAAAAGTGAAAGTTGTGTTTGTTTTTTTTAAACATGTAATAATTAAAACCATAATTCGCGCCTCTAGGGCAGTAAACTATCAGTTTCAATACATACAAGTGTTAGGTGTAAGGTATGTAAGAGTAAATCATCGTTTGTTTGTTCGTTGCTTGGCAGTCGGTATTGAAAGTGATTATTGGGCGATTTTCATATAATTTTCCCACGCGATTTTCTCCGGAAATTCATAGCCGATTTTATTAATTTTTGGATTAAAACGCTAGTGCGGGTTTCGACGAAGAGTTTAGGCCAAAAATTAAGGCGATCCGATATCGGCGAGCGGAGATTAAAGTGTTTTAATTCGGAGTAATATTAAAACAGTGTTTTATGTTGATCTTCGGTTTTGTCTTATGCATAGCAAAGAGAATAGTGACGTGGTTATACGTACATATTAGGCTTTAGCAAAAGTACATTTAAATTCAAATACATTTACTTTTTTTAAAGATTCTCAGTATAAAGCTAAATACAAAAGAGGCACAAAGCAAACAAATAAAGAGAGAGACAAATGTAAAAACAATCTTTATTGTCTTTATATGCTCAGAGCATTTATATTTACTCATTCTTGCTTACTATAAGTGCCAGTTTACATTGAACGATTTTTGTCGCTGCAATTGTTGTCTTCCTTTCTTTAAAATTGCATTTGCGTTTACATTGAACGATTTTTGTCGCAGATATTTTATGCATACGTACATACATACGTATGTAATTTTTGATATATTATTTTTTAAGTATATTCTTACGGTAAACAAACAAGGAATTTACGTATTACGAATTGCGGGAAAAAGGAATTGCAAGAGCACATGCCTATGTGTACTCTCTTTAGTTTCTCTCTTCCCCTATTAGCTCTATTCCCCCTATTTACCTACAAACTAAGAATTGCAGCGACAAAAATCGTCCAATCTAAACAGGCACTAAGTGCCAGTTTACATTCAACGATTTTTGTCGCTGCAATTTTTGTCTTCCTTTCTTTAAAATTGCATTTGCGTTTACATTGAACGATTTTTGTCGCAGATATTTTATGCATACATACATACATACGTATGTAATTTTTGATATTTTCTTTTTTAAGTATATTCTTACGGTAAACAAACAAGGAATTTACGTATTACGAATTGCGGGAAAAAGGAATTGTAAGAGTACATGCCTATGTGTACTCTTTTTAGTTTCTCTCTTCCCCTATTAGCTCTATTCCCCCTATTTACCTACAAACTAAGAATCGCAGCGACAAAAATCGTCCAATCTAAACAGGCACTAAAGGTGAATTCACCCATTCGTTCTGAACGAAATTTTTGTTGTTGTTCCGCATTAAATATACTCTCTTTCTCAAAATAGAGACGTCAAACTACATATAAAAAAAATCGTTCGGAACGTTCAGTACGAATGGGTATCGTTCGGAACGTTCAGAACGAATGGGTGAATTCACCTTAAGCAAGTCAAAGTAAAACAAATGTTTGCTGATATGCTGTAAGTGTTTTACTATGTATTTATTTTACCATATGCGTATTTTAAGCATTGAAATCAAGCAATGGTTATGACTTTTTAATGTGTCTTATTTTTCAACCACGCAAAAATGGGATATTTTATACCCATCCCAAAATTTAATTTTTGAGTTATTAAATTTTGGTTTAATAAAATTTAATTTTTTATTTGTATAAAAAATTGTTTTTTATGTTTTTAAGAAGCATATGCCCTCCCCAATAACGGTTAAACAACGCTTGAGTGTTTAGTTAAAGTTCATGCTAAAGTTACATAATTTATTACTTTTCTTTCGAATAATTTTTGTAGAAGATTTTACAAAGTCATAAGTCACATGCGAGCAATTGCAGGAGATATGCAAATAAAGATTTGTAAACTTATTCAAAATCAAAACTTAAATTTTTTCCAGTTTAAGCTATTTTTTTAATTGTTTTTCAAGTTTTGTAAAATTTTTCCAACGCAAATATGACTTTTGTAAATTTAGATGACGATATCTAGGTAGATATGTTGATAATTTGATATTAGAATCAAATTAAACAAAAATGTAATTTCATACAAATAAAATAAAAATTACAAAAATACTCAAGTATTATACTAAATGGTTTAAGTACTGCTTGCCGTATTTGCATGTCTTATTTTTGCTTACTTTTCCTATGCTCTACCACTTGCTGTATTTATTTTGTACAAACACAATATTTGCTTTTTTAAGAGAAGAGTACCATAAAACAAATAAACGAAAAAAAGAGGATGTACTCAATTACTTGTTTTTTGTACTTTTGCAAAAGCCTAGTACATATGTATATAAAAATGAGATAGCATATGTATGTAGCTTATGTATGTACAAACATAACAATGTATGTATGTATGGGTTTAATATAAAATAAATAAAAAAGTAAAATTAAATTCAATAAACTATTCTTTTTCATTAAATACTTTATATTAACTCTACCTCGGGGTTTGTGGGTCTGTGTTCGAACAGGTACCGTGTAAAAAAAGGTGTTAACACATCGCCCGTGACTTCGAACACTCATTGATTTTTTTTTTATATTTTGGTCTACTAATATTTATGTGCTTACCGGCCGTTGGGATTTATATTTAATTTTATGGAATATATAACTTAAGCCTATTTTTATGTACTACTTGTTCTTTATTTGCTTTCTTATCTATTATTGTTACATTATTTCTTAAATTTATTATCTTAATTTTATATGGACCTTTATATTGGTTTTCTAGTTTGTGTCCTGTTTAATTTTTGAGTAAAACTAAATCTCCTATTTTTAAATTCTTATCTATATCATTCTCGATTTTCATAAAATTGCAAATTTCTGTTAATAAAGAATTTGTATATTCTGTTCCCATGTCCGAAATTAACGTCTTCATTGGACCATAGGTAAGTATAAAATGTTCGAATATTGCCTTAGCAATTGTTTTAGCACTCTTGTCCTGTATGGACAGTTGGTTAGTTAGCTAGTTAAGTCACATATGATAGTGACTGCGTATTCGTTTCAATTAATCGATTTTGGAAATGGTCCTATAATATCTACGTATGTACACCGTATCAAAGGCCTTATCTGGTGATTGCGTGATAGTCATTGGACTTTTCAAATGTTTAGTTGTTTTAGCTATTTGGCATTTATGACATTTTTTGACATATTTTGATATATCTTTCGACATATTTTTCCAATAATAATATCTTTTTATTTTTTCCATTGTTTTACATATTCCACAATGTCCTCCTTCTATGGGATCATCGTGATGTTTCAGCATAATTTCGAGAATTGCCTTGGCATTCTTCCTATCAATTTGGGTCACCTCATTTAGTAGTGCTACTTTAATTTTACTTAATATTTTATTGCCCATAATTTTAAATTCATTAACTGAGATAAATTCGAAAATTGTCTCACTAGGTGCCACTTGTATTTTATACATATTGTGTTTACCGGCCACATATTCGAGCCTAGAGAAAAATTGTCAAAGTTCCATTTTAAAACAAATCATTAATTTGTATATACATATGTTACTATAGATTTTCCTCGTTTAATGTAACATCTTCCGGGGAAAATCTTTAGTTTATAATATTTTCTGACGTCAGTGTTAGTTAAAGGTACATATATACTGGGCTTTTCATTATTATTATTATTTTAAACTTTATGCTGGCCTTTTTTTTTTTTGTCTTTCACTTTATTTGCCATCGATCTGGTCGTGACTTTTAGTATAGAACAAATTTTATTATTCATGTCTTTTAAGTCATTTATAGTAATTCTTGATAACGCGTCGGCGGCATAATTGTCTTTTCCACTAAGGTATTCTAAAGTGAAGTCATATTCCTCTAAATCTAGCCGAATTCTTGTTAATTTGGAGCTTGTATTTTTCATTGAAAACAGATAAGAAAGTGGCCTGTGGTCGCTTCGGACTGTAAAGTGTTTTCCATAAATGTATGGTCTGAAATGTTTTATTGCCTAATGAATAGCTGTTAATTCTTGTTCTATTGTTGATTTATTGCTTTCGCCCTTAGTGAATGTTTTTGATGCATATGCTATTGGTAATTGACTACTATTAAATTCTTGCTTGCTTGCGTCTATAATTATACAAAATTCTTTTGTGAAGTCTGGGCATTGCAGTAATGTTGGGTGTATCAAAGCTTTTATGAGATACAGTCGAACTTCCTTATAGTGAACTTCTATACAATGAAGCTCTCCTTATTATGAACCAAAATCAAGAACACAGCTTTTTCGTTCCACTTTTAATGTATTTTGATCTCCGTATAATGAATTTCCATACAGTGAATTTTTCTTTACAATGAACAAAATCTTGGCAGCAATAATACATTTTACGTGTTTTTGTCTCCATATAGTGAACTATTTTTAGCAGCTTTATTTTACACTTGTTAGCAACACGATTTATAAAGAAAATAAGTACTATTTTTCAGATTCCCAAAATATGAAAATTAAATCAAAAAATTTATTGATTTGACTTTTAACATCAGTTGGCTGAGTTCAGTGAACGAAAATGACGCACCGGAGTAGTATTTCTCTTTAAAAAAAGTTTTTAGTAATTAATAAAGTTGAAGAAGGGACATCAAAGAAAAAAAGATATAGCTAAAGAGTTTGGAATTCTTCCAAGTACATTATCAACCATTTTAAAAAACAAGACAGTTATTCAAAAGAATGTAGAAGACGAGCATTTAAACATTAAGCGTAAGAGACTTCGAACTTGTCTTATTGAAGACATTGAGGAAGCAATGCTCAAATGGGTTACGGCCGCTTGTTCTAAAAATCTTCTCGTATCTGGAGTATTATTGAAGCAAAAAGCCAAAGAATTCGCTGATTGTTTGGGATAGAGTTGCAAAAGATTCACGTCAGTACCTGCCCGAAGGCCTAACCTGACGGTGCACTATTGCACAAGGGTGAATAAAGCACGTTCACCACCGCCCCAGTAGCCCCCGCCAAGGGCACATGACTGGAGCGCCAACTAACATGTGCCCCTGACAGGGCCAACATGGTAGCAAGTTCCGTACAGGCTGCTGAACCATGTACAGACACCTTGCTAAGATGCTTGGAGCTATCTAACCTCCTACTACCCAAATGGCACGGCAGTGGAACTTTTACCCCCATCTGACCTGAGGCTTCACCTACCGTAACCATTAGAGCAGCTCTGTCGAATAGCAACAGCACCTAGAGATATATGGCCTGAAGAGAACATCCACATCATGCCACTAGCCCATGATTGAAGACACACTCATCCAGCCCATACCTCTCCCCGCGTATCTTTGGGTTTTAACCACAGCCACCACGTGATCCCCGAAGGGGCCTCACCAATAGCCAGTCTAGGACACGTCCTAGGGGCTACTGGTTCCCGTGGCACCAGATAGGACTCTGGTCAGCCGCGTGTTAAAGCACCTCCGATTTTAGGTTCCTTGCACACCTGAGGCATCGGTAACACCTCTACCCAGACTAGCGTAGCAAGCTACTTCCTTAATTACTTATATGCACGCCCGTTACCCTGGTATTCAGGGATTGGGTAGTAACATATTAAGTTTTAGGGCAATTGGCCAAAGGTCAAGGTCTGGAAAGACCAACTACCCCTCCGGACGAGCGAGCGAACCCGCTTTTACCATTAGTTTACTTGCATGCGCGCCCGTTACCCTGTTGTTTCAGGGATTGGGTAGCAACATACAAGTTTTTAGGGGTTATCAGCAAAAAGGCCTAGGTCCGGAAACCTGATAACCCTATACCCCAGGAAGTTCAACACCAAGCCACCAAGACAAGATGCATTGACCGCGCCCCCTGGGGGGAATTGTTTGGGACACGAAGATTTCGAAGCAAGTACTGGATGGCCAGATAAATTAAAAAAACGACATAATATTATTGGAAAAACCTTGTGTGGGGAAAGCGCTGATGCCAATTTAGGAGAACGCGATGAATGGATAAGGAACGTTTTCCCAAGATTAATTGAAAAATATGATGCAAATTACGTCTTCAATGGCGACGAGACCGGTTTATTTTTCAAGTGCTTACCAAACAAAACACTAGCATTCAAAAATGAAAAATGCTTTGGTAAAAAAGAGAGCAAAGAAAGAATAACTGTCCTAGTAGGAAACAATATGACTGGTATGGAGAAACTAAAACTGCTCGTTGTAGGAAAGGCTAAAAACCCTAGATGCTTTAAAGGAATAAATCTCTAGATGTGGATTATGATTTCAACAAAAAAGCGTGGATGACAGGAGAAATTTTTTCCAAATGGGTTTTAGAGCTGGACAAAAAATTTGCTTCGGAAAAAAGAAAGTTTCTGCTTTTTGTTGACAACTGCAGTGCGCATCCAAAGGAAGTAAACGATAAACTACAAAATATTGAACTTGTCTACTTTCGTCCCAATATAACTTCTCTTCTTCAACCAAGGCATAATCTACAATATAAAACCACTTTACAGAAAACGAATTTTAATGAACATATTCTCCCAAATGGAACAAAACAAACCTCTAATAGCCATAGATTTGCTTCAAGCTATTCGAAATTTAAGCACAGTGTGGAATATCTATGTTAAACCAGAGACTATTGCAAACTGCTTCCAAAAGGCAGGATTTTCAAAAGATGACATGCAGATTCAAACTAGTAATTGGGATGAAGTAGATTTTCTTCTACTATCAGATTTAGCTGTTCTACAGGCTTCATTTAGAAAATTAGCTAACATCGATGCATCGTTTGAAGACTATGTCATTATAAATATTGATGTGCAAACCATGGGCATTCCGTCCGATGAATATATTCTAAGCAGTGTTTTAGAAAGTCGTGGATTACAGCAGATAATATCAGATGACGAAAAAGAGGAACTGGGTGGTAAAGTAATGGCAAATATTGATAAAACGTCACCTACATTAGAACATGTTTCCTCTCCACTTGATGTACTACGAACTTTTTTTGAGATGGAGAGCAACGTTCCGACAAATGTATTTAAATGTCTTAATGTAATTGAAGCTTTTATTGATAAAAAAATATGGAAAAAATGAAGTTCAAACAAAAATAACTGATTACTTTAAATAAATAAAAAACAAGCAAAAATATTTCTGTATAATGAAGTTTCCATATAGTGAAAAAATGTCTGTCCCCGTGGAGATTCACTATAGGAAAGTTCAACGTAGACAACGTAGTCGATGTGCTTATAGCTGGCAACAGCCGTGCTGATAAATAACACAACTAGAAGAAGCAAGAAGAATAAAATTAATAATCTCTTTTAAAAAATTGTAAAATCAAAGCCAGCTTGTAAGGTCTTTGTATTTGTTGATGTGAATTTAAACTAATAAGAGCATGTTTCATGTTCAAAAGTTGTACGATGTGACGGTGTATCAAATCAAGCAGATCAACCAAAAGCAAATAATTTTATTTTCTTTCGTTATCTTTCTTGAAAGTATTGAATAATTTTATTTTCATTCTATATTTCTTTAAAAGTATTAATTTTGTTTTTATTCGCGTAGAAAATTAAGTGAAAAATTTTAATATCTTTGTTTTCATACTTTGTAAATTGTTTTATTTTTGTAATTTGTTAATTTTTTTGACATTTAGATTTTTTTTGAACATAAACTTCGAATGTGGAAAAAGATGCTGAATTCAGAACACCAATTTATAAATTATGGGGATTCAAAAAATTTTTCGTTTTCAATACGAGTCGAAACCTGGAACATACCCGCAAATGTTTTTGGCATGCATGCATGTATTTTTACGGAAATATGTACTACAAATAAAATGCAACGCTGTGAAATAAGCAACACCTAGATGTTGTAAATCATAATTTATGTTGTGTTGTAGCCGAAACAAAACAACATTGTCGTGTGGTAAACGATAATCGGGGCAGTAATACATAAAAAATAAAGAAACTTGTTTTTATAAATGATAGATTATGTTATAAATAATATTAAAATTGAAGTGGGCAATAGTAGGTACGATACCGTACTGAGCATTGAGAGTTACAAGAAAATTTTTTCCATACTGCAAGATTGAATAAATGACGGAGGTTTCGATAGAATAGTACTCTTCTATCCTTGCGCTGATGTTTTCTCCGGTCAGATTGTCCGAGCTGGCACTAAAGGTCTTTCAGATGATACAATTTTCTTCTCTACTTGTCCAAGTTAAGTTTGTACAAGGATAAAGTTATCAGCGCTTTTTTTGTTCACAAAGGAACGAAATTATGGCACCAAGGGAATAAAATCTGCCGGTTGAACCTTTGTTTACAAAATTAGCAATTGAAAATTCAAACACAATTTCAAAATGGAAAATATAAACCGTTTGGCTATAACATGGAGCACTTTCCCAATCCCCGTGGGGCCAATTCATGGATGATAACATCAACAAACGCAACAGGAAGGAACGGACATGGGCAAGGTCAAACAGAAGGTGAATCGCACAGGGAAGGCGACACAGATTAGCCTGGTAGAGGTACTAGGCCATGCTGTCCTTTAGGTTATTGGCGACGGAAACAAAACTGCAGCAGCTCGAGGGAAAAAACCCAAGCCCACCAAAGGCGATGCAGCTGCTAAACCAACAAATTGCAATAAAAAACGTAGTGAGGTATATCTGATTTTTAAGCCGAATACCTCCAAAGGTGATTGAGCCTGTGCGTTCACGGCGAAGACCTCGTCTTCGGGAGCTGCCAATTTGAAAACTCGTGTGGCGTCTACCCTTGTAAACACTGTAGATGAGGTGATCATGAACAAGTTTTCAGACTCCATATATATATATATATATATATATATATATATATATATATATATATATATATATATATATATATATACATATATATATATATATATATATATATACACTCTGCTCTTTTATGCTCAGTAGAGCCACAATTATAACAATGCTCTTCTTTTCTGGTATTTCTCTTATCTATCACTTTCGGTAAACTATAAAAATTTTTTGGCTGCTGGCATTCGATTTTCTCTATTATTTCGTAGTTTTCACGCAGTTCTTTTAAACTTTTTGCATTATACAGAGAATATTTAAATTCGTTTTTAATTTTTAAACCATCGACTATGTATTGTATAGTAGCTTTTTCTTCCAGATTACCAAGCGCAGCAATGTTTTTCATGTACAGTGTATATTCATGAAATGTTTCGTTATCTTTCTTCCTTCTTGTGCTTAGCTTCTTATGTATTTCGCTGCTGTTATATTCTTTTTTAAATTCGTCTGTAAGAATTTTTTTTAGCTGTGCAAAACTGTTTACCGTCTCTGATTCCAAAAACAAACTTGCTGTTTTTGACATTTCGTTTCGTGCTTGTACGTACATTTGCTTATCAGTTAGGTTATATGCCACCGCATTTTGCTCGAAATTATGGAACCACTTTTCAACTGGAATTGATTCACCATCAAAATCTGGGATGATTCTACTGAAATGTTCAACAGATATGTTTACTTGCTCCGATTCTCTTTCTTCCTTCAAAAATCTTTTTGACAAGAGCGCTATCAACTGTTGCATTTCGTTGTGACTGGCGTTGCTGCCATCCGCCTCTTGGCCAGGTAAAAATTTTTCTCTATTCTCGTTCATGGTTTCCTAAGCGCTCCGTTCGATTTCGAATTGTTGATTGAAGAATACCTCTGCAACTTTTTTCTCTAAATCGTTTCTTCTATGAGTGTTCGTTTGACGACTTGTAATTTTTAGTTTGTTTTGTAGTTGTTCCACGGAAAGTTTTTGTACATTATATTTCTTAATATATTCCTTTGCTACCGCGCGCGTGAAATACCGTTTAGCGACTTTCAAATGACTTATTGAACTTGTTTTTTTGTTAACTGTTTTTCCTCTCATAAGAAATTTTTATTGCAATTTTAACAACTTTTTATATTTTTCACATAATATTTTTACAAATGTTTTTGAGCCCCCAAATGTAAAGAATTGAAAATTAGTTCGTTTAACAACATTAAATCAACTTGAATATTTTACATAAACAACTTTAAACAACGTGATTTCTTTTCAACTTCTACTTAGCAACTGACTTTGAAAAATAAAAAGCAATAAATAAAATGTTCTCTCTGCAATCATAACGGTTGATCATCTTTCATATTACTTCCACCAGCTTAACCCTTCACATATATATATATATATATATATATATATATATATATATATATATATATACACTCATGTAGTACGATGAACAAAAAAAGAGAAAATATTCTGTGCAACCAAAAAGTACAATTATAAAATTACTTACATTTCATAGTTTTTATTTAACGTTATTTTCTTTTATAACAGTACTCTTACTAAGAAAAATTAAATGGTCATATGCACTTTAAGAGTCTTATGCCCTAATTATGGTTTACAACAGTTGTTATTTTAATGTTGAATTTTTTTAAATGCGATTATGGTTTACAACTGTTGTCAGTATGTGTTGTTCACACTGCCAAAAATCTGCAACAGCTCATTAGGTGTTGTTTGATTCACATAGCAAGTTGATAAAAAATTTAAGTATGCATACAAAATTTGTTTTGCATAACATACAGAACTATAAAATAAATAAATATAAAATAATAAAAAACAAATTTCTAAGCTGGTTGAGCTGATGAAAACTAATCCAGATATTGGCCGAGGCAAGCTGCCATTTGGATATAACAGAATACAGGTCAAGGACAAATGGGATCATGTTACTGAACAAATAAATAGCTTGGGACAGCCAATTAGAAATATTAAAGAATGGCAGAGTTGATTTTTAGAAAAGGGCTCAGTTTTTGTATCAAAAACAAGAGTTTATGCGGAAAAATTTTGTAAAACTATAAATTATGTTATTGTAATTAAGATATTGTAATAACTTTTGGTTTTATAAAAAATATTCATACTTATTCTATACTAGCGGACCAGGCGAACTTCGCCTCGCCCCAATTTTAAGCCTTCAGACAAACTTTCTATTTTTTCATTTAAAAAAGACATTAAGGAATAATTTCAAACAAAATTTCATCAAAAACTCGATTTTCGATTTTTCCAATTTTCCGACTTTTCCGGAGGGATTTTCCAAAATTTTCTTCCATAAAAACCTTCTCCTCGAAAATACGAACCACTGACAAAAAGTTTTACAGAAATCGGCCAAGCCGTTATCATTTCATATTTTACGTTACATTTTAAAATAAAAAGATACATTTCATTCAAATTTGTTGCGATTCAGTCGGGAAAAAAGTTAACGTTATATATGTACACTAGCTGACCCGGCAAACGTTGCTTTGCCTTCAAATTTTATTTTTATTGGAAAGGTTTCATGCCAATCGGTCTATTATAATAAGAAAGGCCACCAGTTCCATTTTTGAAAAGGGGCGTGGCATTTCCTACTTCCACCAAAGAGGTATAGTATCCAGCTGACACAGCAGACGTTGTCTTGCATATTTCAAGCGATTAGGATATTAACCAAAGTATGAAATGAAAGACAAATAATAAAATAATTTCATTTTCTTTATTTTGAAATAAATTTTTCTAATTTTATCATAATGCGATTTTTAGTTAACTCCTGTGGAGTATAAATGAATAAACTTGATGGTTTTCCCATCAAGTGATTCAGTGAAATACACACGTACAGTAGAATTATATACATAAAGAAGATTTGTATGGGAGGTACCACGCGTCTTTATCAAATCCCGCCTATATTTGCAGCAGAACTTAAAATATGTTCACTCAACCGAAATACCAAATTCTGTTTAAATACCGTTAGCAGGAGCAGAAATATTAGATTCTTAATTTTTGGTTTGTATGGGAGGTACCACGCCCCTTTGTCCAATTGGACCGAATTGTAAATCTAAACCACCCGGGGCGCCACCCAAACGCATACAAAAAAATTTATGGAAATCGGTCCAGCCGTTTAGGAGGAGTTCAGTCACAACACACGTACAGTAGAATTATATATATAAAGATATGTACATATGTACTTATGTATGTATTTCAATTAAAAAGGTGATTCAGAGAACTAAGTAAACATACAACATACATATTTATATATGTATGTACATATGTATGTAGTTTCTGCAATATTATTAAGATTTTTGCATATTGTTTTGCAAATTTTCGATCGCAAATTTTCAAGTTGCAAATTTTTTATTTGTAGTTCTAGCTTTGATATCGCCATATAGTCATTGTGCTTTTCTTCTTTCATTTGAAGCAGACGTTCTTGAATTTCCAGCAACCAATCCAGCTTGGCATGTACATATATTAGTTTGAAAATCTGTTACGGCTTTAATGTTTTTTTCCAGCAACAATAATTTTTCATCGTGGCTCCGCCGATTTCTTGCCGTTTTCGGTTTTTCAAAACTCTTTTCTATGAGACTGGCCTCATCGCTATCCAAATGGATGTCTCTAAGAAGCTCAGGCTGCTGCTCAGTACTTGAAGTTTCGTTGCTGCCAAATGTCGGCACGGATTGGTTGCCTTCAACGGTAGCTTCAAGAACAGCTGCTTCAATTAGAAGTTCTTCGTTCAGCGTCAGAAACTTTTCCTCATAAGGGCCGCCACCAGTCTGCTTTTTAGAAAATTTGTTGAAAGAAAGTTTCTTTTTTACCTGATACTTCTGGTCAGCGTAGGCCTTAAACACATAAGTTTCAATAAGAATTTTTTATTATATTAAATATATAGATGTATTTATTTACCTTTTTCCACAGCTTCACAACTGGTGGCCCGACGGAATTAAGACGTTTCGCTAACTCATCCCATAGCCGATTAGATGTAGCTTTTCCTTGCGCGCAATTAGGGAGCAAGTTTTTGCCCAAGTTTTGGTGTTCGTTCATAAACTCCGCCATTACTTCTTTTTGTCGTGGATTTAATTTATTATAATTAGTCCTAAAGCATAATAATGATAAATATAACACATATTCTCTAAAATATCAGGTTACTTACATATTTTATAAAATTTTTGTATGCAACGGGACACAATTTGTTTAACGGATGATTGTTCGTAAAAATCGTACGTCCAGTTCTACGATAACTGATGTTATAATATCAATTACTGTGAATTATAGTACGTTTACGTATGTGATAATTTCAAAATGTATATTTACGTAACGAGCTGTACGTTCACGGATGTTATGATTTAAGCCCAGGTTCGATTGTTTTATTTTTTACAGAACGTATTTATTTATTCTTCGACCGTAGTGGTGTACACATGGATTTAGAAGAAGAAGGTGGCTTGGTCGCGCCAGCAACATGCATATACATATATAGTCTTAAGGGTTTGCATATATATGTACATACATAGATTCGTAAAAAATAGGTAGCAAATTTATTATTTCGCTATTTTTGTGAAATCCTGTATGATTGTATGGTTGGTTTTTACACTTTTCGTTACCTGTGAAAAAACATGTACAGTACGATCGGGAAATGTAATCATTAAAAAGTAATCTATATATAATATAGAATATATTTTTTATTTTACATTTTTGTGCCTAAGATAGTTAAAAACAATTAAGAATATTAGCCAATCATAAAGCCATGATCTCTCTTTCTCTCTTAATTTGCTAAAAAAAATACAACAAAAAACTCAAAATTAACTAAATTAAATTTGGCTTGGCAACTCCGTAAACACTCAGAAGGAAAAACTTATTTTATTTGTTCATTCTATTCCACAATTTGGTGGTAAAACTATTCTACTAAGGTGCGATTTAATGACAATTTTACCTATTGTTCTACACGGGACCCGATTTACTTCAATTGAAAATTGCATCATTAGTTGGAAAGAATTTAATTATTTTCACAAAGCTACCTTAACACAAAATATGAGAGCTAGACCAGAAGAAATACAATTTGTCGAATTTCATAAATTAACTTGGTAATGGTGAATTAAGAAATTATCCAGAGTTAGGTGATGACATTATCGAATTGCCACAACAAATAATTGGTTGTTTTGATAGTTTAATTACTGATATCTATGGTAATATTCGTGAGAATATATTATCGGATCAAATTCTCAATTCCGTAATTTTGGCTCCTACCAATGAAGACTGCGCTTCAATAAATAATGATATACTTAATCGTCTTTCAGAGGAGGAGAAGGTTTATTACAGTTTTGATAAAGTTTCTAATGATGTCAATGACCTAAATGAATATCCTTCTTAATTTTTTAATTCACTGAACGTAAGCGGAATGACACCGACTAAATTGAAATGGAAAATAAATTCCACTATTATGCTGATTCGTAATTTGAACACGGCACAAGTCATAGTAACTGGAACTCGAATGACAGTAAAATGTTTGCACCGCAACACCATAGATTGCGAAGTATTAACGGGAGTAGTTCGTAATAAAAGAATTTTGATTCCACGAATAAATTTACCATTTTTCTAGAGTTCGTTCATTCAACAGCTTAAAATTTTATATTTCAAATGAAAATGGTCAAGGAAACATACTCAACGACAAGAGAGTTTTTACGAAGAATATTGTATATAAAGAAATTTTCCTTAAATAAAGATGCCAGTCGTACAACTACTTTAAATATTTTGAATAAAATTAATTTATTTTACTTTTAGTTTTTCTTCAATTAATCAATAAATTTTGATATTTTTAATATAGGCAATAAATTTATGTTTCTTAAATGAACATCAAAACCGTTTCTATTATTTATTTGGAAAGCTCACATTAATAGATACAACTATTAAAGAATGGAGTAAGTACGGTAATACATTATATTAGAAATTAAAAAAAAATTATATTTTATCTGAGCGGTTTTGTATTATTGCAATAATGGCTGAATTTCAACCACTGGCCGAACACTAGTTAACTTAAATATAAGATCATGGACTTTTTCCTAAACCTTCTGGCAACTCTGCTAAGAGTAATACTCATGAACTCTGAGAACTATCAGCCAGTTTACCGATGTCGAAAGAAAATGCATGCGAAAGAAAACAAGTCACTCACTTTCGAATCAATTTGGGTTTACCTATCTCACTGTCTTTCGTTCGCATGGACTTACGTATGCTAATTGTAGGCTCTTACGTGTTATTATATAAAAGTAGTGTCAAATCATAAATTTAGATATTTTGCAGCGATTTTTCCAAAAAGTACAAAAAATACTACTTAATTGTTTGAAGATAAACGCAACCCTACCTAATGTTGACCAGCAGCTGTCAATACAAACAAAATTAGTAAATACAAAAGAAAAAAATTGCAATCGATGAAGTTGAAGAATTGGAAGCAGAGGGAGCAGCAGCAATAAGAAGAAATATAGCAATAAATTTGTAGTTTAACTATTATTTTTGCTATATTTTTTATTTATTTTGTTTTCTAATTATTATTATTTTAAATTTTTGGTTAATTTTGTTCTGTAATAATTATTTTAGATTTTTTTTCGTTTTGTAATTATTACTTTAGATTTTTGGTTTATTTTACGTTTGTAATTATTATTTTAGATTTTTGGTCAATTTTAGTATTATAATTATTTTTCTTATATTTTACTTTTTTAATTTATTTTGTTTTGTTATTATTTTTTATATTTTTGATTTTCATTTCATTTAATTTTTTGTTATTATATTTTTAATTATTATTATTATTAGTACGACAACAGCAAATACCTTATTTCTTCATCACCGTTGGTAAACATTATTTGAAGTATTTCAATAAAGTAAAATACTCATATCGATTTTAAATCTTGGAGTTCAGTTTAATGTTTATTTTTCTGCTCCTTGAAATTAATCCCTTTATACGGAATCGCACAAATTATTGCAATATCTGAGAATTCTAATTACATAAAAAAACATTTAATAATTATATTTTTCTATTAAAAGCATTTATTTACATAAAAAATTTAATAAAAAATTACTATATTTAATAATGAAAAATTAAAAAACAAAATAATTCAAAAACCAAAAATATAAAAAATAATAACTACAAAACAAAATAATTCAAAAATCAAAAACATAAGAAAATAATAACCAAAAAACAAAGTAATAAATAAAATTAGTACAAAAATAACAAGTATGTATGTATGTAATTCAAAAACAAAATACATCGTTAAAAATCCTAAGCATGCATAAATAGCAATGGCCAGTCTTCAATCCTAAAAATAGTTAAAAATCCTAAATATACATAGACAATTAAATATAAATTACATAATTTCCAAAAAATAGTCTTCAATTTTTCTCTCTATTCGTTCAGAGATAGTCACTAATGCCTTCATGCAAGCTGCTTGAGTTTCAGCGGCATCAGCTTGTCTTCGCCGATTCTGCTTGCAATTCAGCAGCAGCAGCCAATCTTTTCATGGCATTCGCCTGCTCTGTGCTTCCTGCTGCATTTTTTTCAGCTACCCGAAGCTGACGGCGAATGAGAGTCAACTGTTCATCGACTGCTGATTTCCGTTTTTTAACTGAGGAGCAAGCAGGCTGCATGTCGTCGTCGCTATCATTTTCCCAACGTTTAAAGGCATTTTTCGTTGGACTGCCTTGTAGGTTCTGTGACGGTTGTTTTTCTGGACTTCAAATCAGCCCAAGTCTGTAAATAAAACGTAACAGTTACAATAACCATACAAATATGTACATATATATATGTATGTACACACGTGTGTTTACTTACCTTTTTCCACTCAGCAATTGTACGAGTTGGAGGTCCGTTGGAGTTGAGGTTTTTGGAAATAGTTGCCCATTTCTCCTCCGTTAAGAACTTGTTGGCTCCAAACACCGGTGTTCCTCTGGCCAACTCCGGATTCTCCTCCATGAACTCCACAAGCTTCTTAAGCTGCTGATTTGTTGATTTTTTCAAACTAATTTTAATAGATTTATTCCTTTTTTTTTAATTGCATGTACATATATTGATTTTACTTACCTCTTGCTGTCCATTTTGATGTTTACAATTTTTGTTTTGTTTTTACCAACACTTTTTCTAATACATAAATACAACTCGAAAGCAAAATAGCAAGTGACTGAATATGACATTTACGTTCGCAATGTTGACAACAGCTTCGAAATAGACAAACCCAATTTTGTATGAAAACACTTACGTTATCATTCGAGTTGTCGTTCGAGTAGATTTTCGCATAGAGATAAGTTACATAAACCCAAATCAACTTTCCTTCGCTTAGATTGCGAATGAACTCTTTCTTTCGACATCGGTAAACTGGCTGTATAACTCGAGTTATAACAGTGTTGCTAGTGAAATTTCGAGAAGGATACATTTTAGTTTTCAAAAAGATACAATTTTTCCCAAAAAGATACATTTTGAAAAAAAAAATTTAAAATCCATGTTTAACGTTTAACATTTATTAACATAACATTCTTATTTCATATTTAATTTTTTTTCATTAACCATCCATTGTAATCTTTTATTAGCAGCTATTTATCATTAAAATTGTACATCGTCTTTTTTGGAGAATGACCTGTAAATTATAATGAAATGCCTATAATTCCGTATAGAAACCTAAGTACATATGTATATATGTACATAAGTATGTACATAAAATTTATTTAGAATGTAAAATTCACTCTCATTTTGCGGTCTGAAATTATTAACTGTAAAGATTGTTATTGTTTTCTTCTAAAATTTCATCTTAACATATGTATGTAAATATATATATATATATACATATGTATATGTACACAAGAATAAGCAGACGACAGGAAAACATAGAAAACCTAACAACAAAATACATGTAATTTTTCTATTTAGTTGTCACTAGTATTCATAACGAAGTGATAACTTTAAAAAACTTTGTCAGGGACGGAAAGCTTAATATTTTATTTCTGTACATTTTGCGTACAGATTCAAAAGATACGAAAAATGTCAGGATTATACATGGTACCTGAAGTCATCAAAAGGTACGAAAAATGTATCTTTCGTATCCTAATGGCAACACTGGTTAAAAATGTAATTGTGTGTCTTCAAATTACTACACGAGCATTTGTTGTGTTTGTTATCAGAAGTACGAGTACCATTGCCGATTGTTGAAAAAAAAATATGTACGAAATTATACTAAACGGACACAAGTATAATTTTCATTGTGTATTTTAGAGTCTCGTATGTACAAACACAAATTCTTACGAGTGTGTGCGAGCAGATACAAAAATAATATTGTGTATTAACTACACCGCAACTCGTTTTTAGGCGAGTATATAAAATCATAAAAACGGATGCTCGTTGCAGTTCACTGGTACATACAAGTTAAGGTCAATCCAAGCACAGGTATACTAACATTAATAAACGATAAAGCAATTGATATCGTAAATAACCTTTAACCATAAGTAATAAAGATATGAAACAAATCATAAATAAAATATATCTATTGTAAGAGTAAAAATACTGCAAACAAAATGATGTAAACACTAATAAATTAGATAAGATTGATCATGAAAAAACATGTTTTTAATACACAAAGAAGTATCAGCTAGTTCTAAATAAATAAGAACAAAGACACAAATGTTTATAACTCTTTGTAAGAACAAAAGAACACTAAAATATCATCCCTTAACATTATACGAACGAAGAGTATAAATAGCACTGTAAATACTCTCGCTCGCTAGTTCATAAGAAAACTCAAAAAACTTAACATAGTTTAAAAAACTAGTTCATAAGAAAACTCAAAAAACTTAACATAGTTTAAAAAACTAGTTCATAAGTAAACTAATAGTTTCGTAAGAAAATTAAAATAAATATTAAATAAAGAATATTTCAAGATACAAAGGTATCTTGAAATTTAATAATTTTTTATTAATATAAGAACATTGTTTCTTAACTGGCGATCCTGCCAGGAGGATATTATATTGATATCCTCTAGTTGAGCGGACCAAATTCCTTGTCGCAGCAAGGATAACAAATAATCTTGCATAGAAACAGGATATTTCAAACTTAAAAGGAATTCCTCATAGAAAGGAAAGTAAAGTATAAACTGAAATAAAATAATAAAGTTTTTTTAATGAGAAAATAAACCTAAACCAATTGATGCAACAGATGGCAAACCTCCAAGTAGCATTAGAAGCCGTCCAACAAGAAAATGCTACGATATGCAGCAGATTGGAACAAATCCCAATAAATCCAGTTGCAAATCAACCACATGCCGTAGCCTTAGAGCCAAGGGTAGCTGCATATAATACACCAGACGACATAAATCTTCAAATATTCAAATCATTATCCACATTTGATGGAATAAAGAGCAACTATCGATTATGGAGAGAGGATGCTACACGTCTAATGAATAGCATTAGTAGACTTTCCAATTCCAACAAATACGTAGAGGCACTATCCATTGTCAAGTCAAAGATAGTTGGACCCGCAGCAAATATCCTCTTGAACCACAATACGATTTTTAATTTTGAAGCAATCTTAAATAGATTGGACTACACTTATTGTGATCAACGGCCAGTGTATGTCCTTAAGGACGAATTAAAAAAATTAACGCAAGGCAAGTCATCACTGTCAGAATTTCATGATGAAGTTAGCAAAGCACTGACAGTGGTAACATCCAAAATTGCAATGTCTGGAGATCCCCCGGAGTCAATCAAGTGTATGACAGCACATGCAATGGAAGATGCTGTCCGCACATTTAAGAACGGCATAAATGATAACTTCATACGTTCAACCCTTTACGGGAACCCAATAAAAGATCTAGAACACGCATATGCGTCGCTCAAACTATAGAGCATGATGATAACCATAGAAGTTTCCAACATAATATCCATCACAGAAATAACAGAGGCCATTATATAAAAGTACAACAAAAAGAACAACCACGTCAACGATTCGAAAGTAATCAACACTTCAGAGGACCCTCCTATCATTTACCAAATCAACATCATCAACAAAATCAACATCATCAACAGAATCAACAACAACGTCAACCACACCAAAATTTTCTGAAGCCAGGGCCAATGGACATCTCTTCTGGCAACACCAGGCAAATCCAGTACAACCTACAAGGATTTCACAGCCAACCATGGAAAAGAATGAGAGATCAAAGCGAGAACTTTAACAACAACAACAAATTGCAGCGCAACAATAGAATAGAAACAACCCAAGATAGAGATGAGAACGGCAGCACTACAACAGAAAAAGTAGTAAGTCACGATATAATAATGGTAGTTTTTATAAGACTATAAACTAATAAATGGGTTGCTCTATATATATATATATGAAAGACGAAGATGAAAAAACTTATAAAATTTTTATAGATTGTGGTGCAACCCATAATTATATTAATAAGAATTTAATTATTGGATCTAGAATTAAAACAAGACCATTTAGAATGATCACCATGCACGGTGAATCGATTTCAAATCATAAACAGAAAATAAAATTATTTAAGCAAGAGTTAGAATTTTTCGAAATCAAAAGTAATGATGATTATGATCTAATGCTAGGAATTGAAGGGCTAAAACAATTAAATGCAGTCATAGACGTAGGAAGAAAATTGTTCACTGTCCCAGAATTATCGTAGAAAATAAATTACTCTATAAGAGATAAACAATACGAATTAGAAATAAATAATTTAATGCAGGAAAATAATAGAATAGGTCCTTTGCCTTTCACCACAACGATAGAAGCAAGTATTAGAACAACTTGCAAGGACCCAATTTGGACGAAAAAATATCCTGGAAATATGAACGATATTGAATTCTTTAATAAAGAAATTGAAAAATTATTAAAAGATGGGATAATCCAAAGAAGCTTCAGTCCCTACAATTCTCCAATGTTAAAGGTACATAAAAAAGGAGTCGACGAAAGTGGAAAACCTAAAAGAAGAATGGTAATAGATTTCCGTAAATTAAATGAACAGACAGTTACAGACAGATATATCATCCCCGATGTAAACACAACTTTACAAAACTTAGGAAAAGCTTAATTCTTTACAACTTTAGATTTAGAATCTGGTTTCCACCAAATTAGAATTAAAGAAAGTGACAGGGAAAAACAGCTTTTTGTGTAAATGGAGGCAAGTATGAATTCATACGTATGCCTTTCGGTTTGAAGAATGCACCTTCAATTTTTCAACGGTGTGTAGACTACATATTAAGGGAATTCATAGGTAAATTTGTATATGTCTACATAGATGATGTTTTGATCTATTCATCTACAGCAGAAGAGCACATGAAACATATAAACATTGTCTTTAATGCTTTACAAAAGGCTACTCTAAAAGTCTCGAATGAAAAATCAAAATTCTTCATGTCCGTAGTCGAGTACTTGGGATTGAAAATTTCTCCATTCCAAAAACCCTAAAAGACTTGAGAGGATTTTTAGGACTAACAGGTTACTATCGTAGATTTGTAAAAGACTACGCTCAAATTACAAAACATCTAACCATACATTTGAAGGGAGAAAACACACATGTAGGTAAGAATAAAAGTGCAAATAAGGAAATTAAATTAGACCAGGCAGCCATAGCAGCTGTAGAAAAATTAAAATTAAAAGAACAGGTGGAATTATTCCAACCAGACTTTAAAAAACCTTTTGAATTAACAACGGACGCATCCAACATAGCTATTGGAGCCGTGTTAAGCCAAAATAAAAACCCCATTTATTTCTTGCCAAGAACTCTGAGTGAAACAGAACAGAGATACAGTACAAACGAAAAAGAATTATTGGCCATAATATGGGCCCTACAAAAACTGAGGAATTATATATATGGCATAGCCGACCTCACTATTTTCACAGACCATCAATCTTTAACTTACGCCATTTCAGAAAAGAATCCTAACCCTAAATTAAAACGCTGGAAAGCCATAATAGAAGATTACGGTGCTAAAATGAAATACAAACCAGGCACAGAGAATGTAGTAGCTGATGCATTGTCTCGACAGATTATAAACACATCTTCAATTGACACCATGCATTCAGCCGAAAGCTCACCTAGTGATGCAATCAAATCAGTTTCACAACCATTTAATTCCTACGGCATACAAATAGAATTAGTACCAACAACAAGTTTAGTAGAAACACGAGTACGAACTATTTTCTCCGGAAAAATACGATACACCGTTAATTTTTTTAACAATGATAATCTAATAACTGAATTAAAAAAAAATCATACAACCCAAGAGAATTATATCACTACATACAAATACTGAAAACATATACAGATATGGAAAAATAATCAAAGACACATTTATTGGATCAAATTTTGTTTACGCCCCTATAAAACTAAAAGACGTATTGGATAAGAATGAGCAAATACGCATTGTTAAAGAAACACATGATAGAGCTCATAGGAGCTGTAAAAATACTATAAAGGAAACACTTGAAAAACACTATTGGCCGGAAATAAAAAGGGGTGTAAAGAAATATAATAACAATTGTTCAGCATGTCTATATGGTAGGTATGAGAGAAACCCTATCAAAGAACCTTTACGTGACTCAACTATACCCACACAGCCCAGAGAATTTATACACTCTGATATTTATTTCAACGATAAAATAATGTATCTCGTAACAATAGATAAATTCTCTAAATACATAGTAGCTCGACAAATTGAAACTAAAGCAGCAATTGAAAATGTATTGGAAGAAATAATCAATACCAGTTTTCCTGAGTGTAAACGATTAATAACTGATAATGAAGCATCTTTTGTCACTCCAGCCATTAAACAATTATGTTATAAATACGGCATTCAAAAAATAGAAACTCCAATACACAGGTCAGCAGCAAACGGACAAGTGGAAACAGCACATAATTCAATTGGTGAATTAACACGAATATTCAAATTTAGTAATAATTCTACAAGTAGAGAAGAAATATTCAGAGCTATTAAAGAACTTAATAATTCAGTGCACAATGTAACAAATAATCGACCAAGAGACATATATTTCGGTCTAATTAATATAAATAAAGAAGAAATAATAAAAAACCTAAAAGACGCATCTGAAAAAGTGCTTAACCGCCTAAACAAAAACACCAAACATAGAACTTTCACAAAAGGAACACAAATATTAGCGAAAATAGTTGGAATTAGAATTAAAAACTCACCGCGTTATAAAAAAGAAATTGTTGAAGAAGACTTAGGAGACATTATCCTAACAAAGAAAGGAAAAGCAGTGCATAAAAACAATATAAAGAACATCACATTTTCAAACAATGAAGAAAGTATTCCAGATTATAGCCGTACTGGCAATATTATTCCAGAAGTTAGAAGCAACAATTGAGATAGAACATGTGGAAAACAAAAAATATATATTAACCCGAACTGACGACACATATTTATTTAATGAATTTATATTTTTGTTTCACATGACTAATTTAACGAAAATCCTCAAGGTGTACGACCAAATATTTGACAAAAATTCTTATCCCACTTTGGAGGAACAGATTTTGATGAAGAAAATAGAAACACTAATCGATCAACTTAACGAGCATAGAATTGAAAAACGAGGATTAAATTTTTTGGGATCGACTTTGAAGTTTATTACTGGCATACCAGACCATGATGACTTAATTGAAATAGAAACTAAAATTAACACCCTAATTGAAAATAACTAAAAACAAATAATTAACTCCAGATTCGAGAAAATGTTAGATTCCATACAAAGAGAACCAACCGAAACTTATATCGCAATCAAACTAATTCACGAACAATTGTTAACACTGGTTAGAACGATAAACGCTGCCAAAAACAACGAGTACCTAACTGAATCACTAAATCTAAATGATGTACGGGAATTAACGGAACATAAATTAAAATCCGTACCAATTATTAACATACTAGAATATTCCGATAATTATATCACAAGAACCAATGACTCCATCATTACTATATACAAGTACCCCATCATAAACAATTATTGCAAGTTATTTAAATTTACATCACTCAGCGTCAAACATGGCAAGGTGTCCACCGACAAGGAAATCGCTTCTTGTAATAATGTTTATACTAGGGTACATAATTGTAAAAATTTTTTAGGCAAAAACATTTGTAAAACCAACACCACAAATGATGACTGCGTCATACCCTTATTAGAAAACAGAAAAGCAAAATGTGTAGTATTACAGGAATATAATTACCCATTATTAAAAATATATGAAGGATTCATCCTTTTAGACGGTGTAAACACTGTCAATGACAAAAATATTACTGGAACCATATTAGTGAAATACACAGACAGAGTAGTGATCAATAATATTACCTTTATAAATATTCACGATAAATTAATAGAAACCATAATCAATAAACATGACGAGGATATAGAAATAACAAAAATACTAACATCCTCTTCGGAACTGACATTCAACAATATGGTTAGGTTAGGTTAGGTTGATTGGAGGGGTGTGATAGCCCATGTCATACGACATACACTTAAGCCAGTGAAGGCTTGTTGTGCGCTCCCTTTTAATCATCAGACACAAACTGCCAGGGTTCTGCGGCAGGATTCGAACCTGGACCTTCGCACTACGAGTCTAGTACACTGCCTACTAACAATATAGATTCTCTAAGGAAATTTGTAATACCTATAGAAGCGCATCCTCTTTATATATAATTTTTAGCAATTATAACAACAACGGCACTTGTATATATGTATTATTTTAAAGGCAACAAAATACTATTTAACTTTAAGAGCAATAAGGACTAGAGAGAATTTTCAAGTTTTATATAACACAGAACTAGGAAGAATCAGACATGAAATAAGCATTAATCAGGCATGAATCGAGACGATTCATTTTAAGCAGGAGGAGAGTTAAGGTCAACCCAAGCACAGGTATACTAACATTAATAAACGATAAAGCAATTGATATCGTAAATAACCTTTAACGATAAGTAATAAAGATATGAAACAAATCATAAATAAAATATATCTATTGTAAGAGTAAAAATACTGCAAACAAAATGATGAAAACACTAATAAATTAGATAAGATTGATCATGAAAAAACATGTTTTTAATACACAAAGAAGTATCAGCTAGTTCTAGATAAATAAGAACAAAGACACAAATGTTTATAACTCCTTGTAAGAACAAAAGAACACTAAAATATCATCCCTTAACATTATACGAACGAAGAGTATAAATAGCACTGTAAATACTCTCGCTCGCTAGTTCATAAGAAAACTCAAAAAACTTAACATAGTTTAAAAAACTAGTTCATAAGTAAACTAATAGTTTCGTAAGAAAATTAAAATATATATTAAATAAAGAATATTTCAAGATACAAAGGTATCTTGAAATTTAATAATTTTTTATTAAAATAAGAACATTGTTTCTTAACTTACATATGTATGTCATTACTGCCGCAGTTTTATACAAATTTAGTGCATTTCGAACGTATGCTACATATATAGTAATTCCTGGGTGTGTATAAAGTTTCTTCCATATGTGAATCGATTTTCCCATTTTCGAAAGGATCTACTGCAAACAAATTGCAACATTTTGCTGTAGAAATTACAAAAAAAAATGACAAACCTTTTGCACTTTCCACAAATGGTGAAGATCATTTAGTAAAAAATCGGGAATATTCAAATTATTATTCAAATTACATTTATTGAATTAACCAAATCCCCCAATGTTTATATATGTAAGTACATACATATGTATGTCCCTGAAACAAGTGACTAACATCAAATTATGAATTTTCGCTAGTTTAAAGCTGAAATTGCTTTCCACCCCACATTTCTCGATGACATCGCAGCTGCATTTATCTATTGTACTTTTTTTCTTCCTTTAAGATCCATTAAAGCTGTGTGAATTCGAAAGTGCAATCGCGATTCTAAGGAGAATCCAGTATATTTTTTTCTGAAAAAAAGGATATAATTTTCCGTTTAAATAAATTTTTATTTTATTCATTTCTTTAGTTATCTAAAAAGCCTTAGTGGCCAAAAAATATAATATTACACAGTATTATGACCTGTAAATGAAAACACTAAAGATGGCTTTACATTGCGCCACAACTAATAAGATTTAGTTGAAGCAAAATTAAACAAAATTGGGTCTGTATTTAAGAAAAAGGGAACAAAACCCTAAGTTTTTTTATTTTTAGCCTATTGGTGTGAAATACAATTTAAGTATATATATATATGACCATATAAAAAAGCTCGATAACTTAATAATAAACACCATATATAATTTTCATAAACATTCCCCTTTATTATGATTGTCAACGTCGACGTCACATCAAGTCGACAGTAAAAAAAGACAGCAGTTCTGAACTCAATAATAACTAACTAATATTGATGGCCATAATTAACTAATATTGATGGCCAATTGTAATTTTTTTTGCGGGTGAGCTGGGGAAATGCATTACTGCATTCATAGTGGATCGTCATCCACTATGATATGTCGGGCTCTCCCATATGGGCATACCGACTAAAACCCCACCTCATCTCTTTGGGAGATACTTCCACCTCGGGACCGCTTTCGCATTACTTCGAGGTGGCTCCCTCCTTGGTCAGGAGACCGCCTTCCGCATGCCTGCGTCCAGGCACCCGCTTTTTTGTTTGTTTTTTTTTCTCTTCTCCTTTGACTAGCTTAGTCGCTGTCCTAGCCTATCCCATGCTGCTGTGTGCTCTATCCAGATCCTTCTTCTTAGCTCGAAGCACGCATTCGACGTACGTTCCCACTGCATTCCACGCTTCCGCATTACTTGTCATCTTTTCAATAAGGTTTGCCGTCGTGATGAAGCCAATTTGCATCTCCACTTGTTGTCGGCTTATGACCCAGCGTTGGCAGGAGAAAAACGTGTGTTCCGCATCGTCAACTATATCGCTTTCTTCGTACAAACAAAATGGTGTACTGCACTTTCCCATTCTGTGCAAATATTTTCTAAAATAGCCGTGTCCGGAGAGCATCTGTGTCAAGTATAGTTCACCTCTCTGTGTTTTCTTTCCATCCATTTCCGTATATCTGGTATAAGTTTGGCTGTCCATCTACCGTTCCTATCTTCGCTCCATAGTGCTTGCCATCTTTCAATAGTTGCCTGCCTAGCATCTGGCAAAGGCGTTGTGTCCGCTGTAGATCTTGTGATAAATACTCTCTTGCGTTCCACTGCGTGAAGGTCGATTGGAAGCATGTCTGCTATCACAGAGACAGCGGATGCCGATACTGTGCGGTATGCCGATGCCACGCGCAACGCCGCTGTCCTCTGCACTGAGAGTAATGCATTTGCTCTTCTTGGTACTCAGCGTGTCTGCCCAGATTTCACATCCGTACAAAAGGACACTGTTGCATGCTTCCATCAGCAGCTTCCTCTTGCATGATAGAGGTCCTCCAACATTCGCCATTAATCTGCTCAGCTATGCCGTTATCTTTGCCGCTTTTGTGGATACATATTGAATGTTTTGTGAGTATGTCAACCTCCTATCCATCCTTATACCTAGGTAGTTCACGCTTTCCTTGGTGGTTATTAAAACATCCTCGAACCGCATTTCTATATCGGTTGGTATGTGCCGTCCTGTGAGAAACACTAACTCCAATTGTAATTGTATAAGCCATAGTAGTAGTAATATCCTATCAATAATATTTAATAGTTCTCGATAACGATCCCACAATTGCCAATATATTGACTTCGACTTGGTGTGACGTCGACGTCGACAATCATAATAAGGGGATTAGGATTTTTTATTTCAACACTTAATTTTTGCAAAAGCAAAAAAAGACAATTAATATGAACCAAAAAAACCAGCCCACAAAATTGTTGGCTGGTTGCTCTTAATTTTAATTAAGAGCAACTATTTCTGCTTATACAGACATGCCTGTTCTGATATCGTTTAGCTCAACGACTGCGGTTTTTACTTATATTTCGTTAACATAATATTTAAGCTTTAGGTATTTTATCGTTTAACAAATTTTATTAAAAAATAATCGATATTTCGGTACTCATTGAGTATCATCTTCAGGACAATGCTGTTTTTTAAATAATAAAATTAATAAATTACCATTTCAAAAAATGAAAGAAAGAGAATTTTTTTTTGTGTCATACATATAAGTATAAGTATTTTTTTTTTAAACATACATATTTTTTTTTCCACTAATTTTATTTATTGTATCTTCAAATAGAACTAACAATAAGTGTTCAAATCTTAAGTATAAATATAATAATTAGGCCCAACCAGTGTCGGACATAAACTTAGTGATAGTAATTAATAATACATAAATATGTTAAGCACAAAAATATTCAAAAAATTCAATCTGAAGTGTGGCGTATTAAGGCCGTAGTATCCCTCTTTTTTAAGCGGATGTGTCCAGGAAAGTTCAAGATGTTACGAGCAAGGGGATTAGGATGGGACTCGAGTTTTGTTAAATATTTTCCAGCATATTTTGCAATTTCAGCGGTCACAAGTGGCATATTTAAATCACGATGTAAAATTGAATTTTTCATGTACCAAGGAGCCGATGTTATTAACCTTAAAATTTTGTTTTGCATTCGTTGGATTCTCTCTACATTGGAAGCTGAAGCAGTGCCCCATAACTCAATTCCGTAACACCATATGGGTTTCAAAAGCGACTTGTATATTAAAAGTTTACAATCTAGACTGAGGGTAGAATTTCTACCAATCAGCCAATGTATCTGAGTCAATTTAAGTTTTATTTGTGTCAGCTTAGAGTCAATGTGGTTTTTCCATGTGAGGCGTCGGTCGAGGTGTATACCAAGATATTTCACATGTGAATGTTGAGGAACAACTTGATTGTTGATTTGAATGGGGGAACAAGTGTCTCTTCGTAGTGTAAATGTGACATGAACACACTTTTGTTCATTTACTTTTATTCTCCATAAGTTCAACCACAATTCCAACAGGTTAATATGTCGCTGAAGATAACGGGATGCCTCGTGAGGGTTTTCATGCATACTAAGGCAGGCTGTATCATCGGCAAATGTAGAGGTGAGGATATTACTGCTTAAAGGCATATCACAGGTATAGATCAAATACAAAACTGGACCCAGTATACTCCCCTGTGGCACACCGGATGAGATAGTTTCGGGCTCACTCATGAAGTCTCCTTCCACAACAGTGAATTTCCGGGCAAGAATATAACTTTCCAATAGATTTACAATGTTTATTGGCAGATATGTCTTTAATTTTACAATTAGGCCTTCATGCCACACTTTATCAAATGCCTGAGAGACATCAATAAAGAGGGAAGAACAATACTTTTTTTCTTCGAATGCTCTTCTTATGAAATGGACCAATCTATGAGTTTGTTCAATGGTGCTATGCTGACTTCTAAAACCAAATTGATGGTCCGGTATGCACCCATTATCAGTTAGAATTGGGGACAATTTTGTCATGAGCAGCTTTTCGAAGAGCTTTGAAATTGTTGACAGTAAACTTATTGGCCTATAAGACTCAGCCTTGGTAAGATCTTTCCCCGCCTTTGGAATCATTTTGACCATGGCAAGTTTCCAGCTGTGTGGATAATACTCCAGTCGTAAAATGCCATTAAAAATAAATAACAGGATTCTAATAGCAATACGAGGCAACTTCATCAGCATCTTGTTACTAATTCCATCAATACCCGGGGCCTTTTTTGGGTTGGTTTCAGCAATTAGTTTTTGTACATCACGCATCTTAAATTTCATGGGTCGAGGGGGTAGAGCTACTACACTCGGTAAATCAACAGCACCAGTACATGTGTTTGGGGTAAATACGTACTTTAAATGCCCAGCAAATATGTTACCTTTTTCAGTATTACTTCTTGCCCAACCTCCGGTAGAAGTGCGCAGGGATGGTTTAGACTCAACGGGTGTTTTAAGTTTTTTAGCAGCGCGCCACAAGGAGTAATTAGATGCTGCTGTGACATCGAGACCTTCCAGGTAATTCTTAAGAGAAGCAGATTTTTCAGCTGAAAGCAACTCTTGGAGTCGTTTAGTGCATTCTCTAAGTCTGATTTTATGTTGGGGCGATCTGTATTGTTGCCATTCCCTTCTAGCTCTTCTTTTTTCACATACGAGACGTTCAATATCCGCAGAATAAATTCTATTAAACCCAGTCTGCGGATGGGAGGTAGTGGCATGTTTAGCAGCCTGTTTAATATTATCGGTAAGATTGGCAATGTTAAATTCAATATCATCGGGAGTTCTAAGCCTGATATTTTCCGTACAATGAGTACTGAGATATTTTTTGAACCCCAGCCAGTTAACACGATTTATCATCTTCATATATGGGTGAGGTAAGTCACTTCTTAGTGGGCTACAAATTGTAACGATCGTGGGAGAGTGATCGGAGGAGAGATCATGTGAAGCTTCAACATGAATTAAATCCCTAGGGATATTTTTCATGACCCCAAAATCTATAACATCCGGAATTTTTTGTATGTCAGTAGGCCAGTAAGTGGGCTCCCCGCTAGAAATGACATCCAAACCCATTTTTGAAATTGTGTTGAACAATGCTCGACCTCTAGGTGTAATAAGACGCGACCCCCAGAACGTATGCTTTGCATTGTAGTCGCCAGCTGCTATGAAACAAGGGCCAATAGTTTTATAAAAATCCTCGTATTGATCCTCAGTGATTGAAAATCTAGGAGGGGAGTAAATGGATGATATCACGAGATTTGAACAAAAATTTTCGATACAAATATTCGTTGCTTGTAGATGGTCTTCACAAGTGTTCTCAAGAATATAGTGCTTGAGTCTTGACTTTATTAGAACTGCTGATCCTCCGCATGCTCTTCCTCTCGGGTCCTTTGTATCATATAAAGTGTAGCCACTCATTTTAAAAAGGCTTCTCGAAGTCAAATGAGTCTCAGATACCAACATTATATCAATATTTTTTACCGAGAGGAAGTGCTCAAGTTCATATTTGTGTTGGCGAATGCCGTTTGCGTTCCAGAAACATAGTTTTAACGTGTTCATGGCTTGTTAACTAATGCTAGAAGCAGTGTATTCTGCATTCGCAGCATTTCTTGCATCATGCTAGTCATATTTGTTGTAAAGTTGTTTATAGTTTGCACCAAATTGTCTATAGTAGCTTCAAGGCGACTGAAATTAAAGCCTGGGTTTGCATTTGTTGCATTAGTTGGTGGAGACACTTTTTGAACGGGAATAGAGTTGATCTTCACAGCGTCAGCATACGATACATGTGAAGTGATTGGTTGGGCCATTAGGGTAGGAGTAGCGGTGCACGTATTTCCTGCTTGAGCTGGAGTTACTTTAGGCTTTTGGCTCATAGCTTGTTTAACAAAAGAGAATACAGGACATCCTCTGTAGTTAGCAGTGTGATTACCTCCACAATTACTGCACTTCTTTTCCTTCTGGTCCTTCGACTTATTGCAAATAGCAGTGTTGTGTAATTCACCGCACACAACACAAACAGTAGGTAATTTGCAATAAGTTT
This sequence comes from Germaria angustata, assembly GCA_963681545.1. Classification (NCBI taxonomy): domain Eukaryota; kingdom Metazoa; phylum Arthropoda; class Insecta; order Diptera; family Tachinidae; genus Germaria; species Germaria angustata. The sequence goes on from OY813003.1 coordinate 21,281,685, forward strand.
TCGTATGGCCATATTCTTGACAATTATGGCACTGTACGGGTCCTGAGCGCTTGTGTGGTTCTTCGACTGTAATTTTCCGGTATAACAGATATTTTAAATTATAAATTGGATGGGTCTCATTTTTCTTCAATTTTATATCATTTGGCTCCAGTTCAACACGAAATAAAGGTTGGGGGATCTTCTCCCTGTTTATAATGTTAGAGACATTTTTTACCTTAAAGCCTTGGAGGGTGAGAGCATCTTTTATTTCCTCAGGAACAACATAAGAATCTATGCCCTTCAATACGATCTGTAGGCCTTTAGCACTCTTAAGCTGGAAAGTGTAGAAACTTGTTTTATTTTTCTCAAATTCTGTAACCATTTTGCGGAAGTCTTTTTCATCATATATTTGAACTTTTGTTTCATCAATGTTACCACGTTTTATTGGAACAATGTGAAATGACTTTTCACCAATGGCCGAGATTAGTTTTTTAATAAGTTTGTTCGAGTTTTTTTGTCTCAGATAGATTGGTGGTGGTTTTGAAGTTTTTTTCGAAGATTCTTCGGGTTTATCGCTGTCATCTTGTAATATTTTAAACCGGTTTTGACGATTAGCTGAGGCGGCGTCGTTGTCTCTGGATATTTTCGGAACAGATGAGATTTTGGATGAATTTGGGCTTCGCCCGCGCTTTACTACCGTTACATATCTGTCCATTCCGACAGGCACTTTAGGTTTCTGAATATTATCGTCCATTGTGATAACTGGGTTAAGTGATGAACAAGAGCCCGGAGCGGATAATGGCGCAGACTTAAATAGAGAAGAACTAGGTAACGGTAATGTTAACGAATCACTACTTGGCATTGGAGTAAGCGAAGTTGATCGCTCGCGTATAATTGGCTTTGCCGTTAGAAAAAGACTGTCATCCAATTTTTTGTTTTTATTGTTTGCATTAAGAGCTTCAGAACTCACAGTAAAATAGGCATTTCTGCCGTTAGAACTCACTTCACAATTTTTTGTTTTTGAGGTACTCATGCAGAGTATTCCTCAGTCACTTTGTTTGTGTGTTTTTTTTTTGTTTTCTGTTTTTGTTGTTTCAGATTATATGCAAAATTATTAATGCAAATAAAGCAAATTTCACAAAAACTGTACTTATTACGAATCAGTACTTATTACGAATATTATTTTTTTTTGTATTGTTGTTTGTTTAGTATGTAAAAACAACTCCGCTAACACGTCTGTTCACTACGAAGGTTCAACAAGACATATAACATACATATAAATAATAAAAATAATTATTTATTACGTACACATATACTTTATATAAATGTTCTCCAAAATACATACATACATATTTACAACTATAAAATGACATGTTTGAGGTGTTACTTCTTGTGTAGCAAGTGCCTATAACTGTGCGCTACATTTTCAGTGTCTGCCTTAAGCTCTAAACACATAGACGACAGCAGACTTCACGGCTTCAAATGCTGCCAACTTCAAATGCTGCTCTGAAGTCCGCTTCATAATTATTTTGCAGACAGCAACAGCATAATAATCAGCTGATGTGTATTTTAGCAATACAAATTTCAGGGATGCCGGAAAAATATTTTATAATGAATAAAATTAAAGTTATTGATAAAAAATGTAATAATATCACGAAAAACTATAAAAAACAGATAAATTTATTTCTTTGTTGTATTTTTGTAATGTTCTTTTATGTTTAATATTAAAAAAGTTTTTGTTTTTATTTTTCCAATTTATATATATATATAATGGCAACACTATATTTGTTTAATGCTGCCCGTCAAAACAGAAAATAGCCTAAGTTGGCAGCAGCAGCAAATGCTGTTGTGCAGTCGTGCTGCTGTGCTGCCGTCAAAATAATCGTTTTCATTTAGGTACATGGATTTTATTTTTGACATATTGCTGCTTTCTGTCTGCTGTCGTCTATGTGTTTAGAGCTTTAAAATGAATTCTGTTTGTATTACTAATGTTAATGATATGAACCATTTCTAATAAATATCTTCTCTTATAATTTGTTTCAGTGTTTAATATTGAAACACTTTCAATGTTCGGATAGTGATTATATTGATGACAATATAAAGACAATGCAGTTCTCTGTGAACTATTTTCTCTATTGTTTTGATCAGACCTATGTCATGCAAATCTAACTTAACTTATTCTTTGTTGTACCTACATATACCTTATCGCAATTATTACTACTATTTCCATCGCACGGTATTTTGTATACAACATTAGACCTATCTAACTTATTCTATCTTTTGTTCTACTAAATAATTTGTTTAATGTGTGATCCGTTTTGTAAGCCATTCTATATTTTCCTTCATCATATATTCCTAATGTCTTTAGACGTTCTGATATACCCGGTATATAAATCATTCTTTTATAAGTTTTTGTGCAATACTATTAGTTACTCTTTCTCTCCTATTTTTATACTGATTAATTAGTTTATATATTAAACGCAATGGAAAATCATTGTCAATGAAAATATTTTTAATCTTTTCTTTATTATTTTTATGAAATTGTCACTTATCGAGAATACTTTTTCAATCAAATTTTTTGCTGTATTAATAATGATTCTTTTGCTATGTTTAGAATAATAATTAATAATTCTTGATGCTGTCGGTTTTTGATACCAATCAAAAACTAATCTTCCATTCTTTCTTATCACTAAAGTATCTAAATATGATAATCTTGAATCACATTCTTTCTCAACTGTAAATTTAATAGATTGATTAAATCCATTCAACGTTTCTAAAATTCTATCTACTGCACCCTCTGAAATTATACAAAACAAATCAATCACATATTTAATCATGATTTTTGGTATAATATCCATCTTCTCAATGCATCTATCAAGTAATTCGTCTGCTATTACTGGAGATGCTAGTGATCCCATTAGTAAACCTACCCGTTGTATATAAATTTTTCCATTTATTTCAACGCAAAACTTTAAAATACGTAAAAAATAATTCTTTATCTTTTCTAGTATACTTTTCTATTAAAGTCCATTTTTCTTTTGTAATATTAATAGCAAAATCAACTGGTATACTTGGAAATAAGGATACTACTATTATATTAGCCAAATTATTATAAAAAAGGTCAAAAAATATAGATATATTTCGTTTTTATGAAATTGATTTCATATTTTATATGTAGTGTCTTTTATTAATTTTTGTGCACAAAGTAATCGTCAATTTATAAATTTTTAAGGACAACTCTCATTTTCCAAAAACAGATTCTGTTGTTCTGTTCTGTTTGACATTCTTCGTGATTTGTTTTCCCTTTTTAGTCCTCAGCTGATTTGCTTTGTTCGAACATACATATGTACATCTGCGGTTACCAGCCACAAAATGTTAACGAGTCATGTAAAATGTGAACAATTTATGAAATTTTGAAAATGGCCAATAATTATAAATTTAATCATGTAATTTATTGAACTCAAGAACTATTCATTCAAAACAACACCTAATTAAATATGTTCAGAAAATTTAAAAATGCTAATATTTATAAATTTTGTTGGCAAAAGGCATAAAATGTAAGCAAATGACAAAAGTATCATGTATTTACTTAGTTTCCGTTTGTTTTAAATGGATTTAATCAGCCTCGTGAAAACGTTCATTCCTTCACTATCAAAAAAATCATTGTCAATGAAGTTACTGTTGATAAGTCGTTATAAAATATTCCACAGATGTCCAGATGAAAACACAAGATATTTGCAATAATTTCATAAAATTTATTTTCAGTTTTTACTTCTTACAAAAATGTCTGATTCAGAGAAAAAATATATGTATATGGCGACCAAAAGATAAAGCGGAAATGCATAAAAAATTGGATTATAGAAATCACATTCATAAACTTCAGCAAACGTCAAATGATATCTTCGAATTAATTTTATCCTATCAATTTACATGCATATAATAAAGAAAAAGTTATTCTCAACACTCCCTCTCGTTTTCTTAAATTAGTGTTCATCTTCAAAACCGAAAAACTTTATTCAATTGTTAAATTTATCTTTACTGAGAGCCTTTGTTAGAACATCAGCAAGTTGTTTAGACGTCTCCAGATATTGTACATCAATGTCTCCCTCACGTTGAATATCACACGTATAAAAGTATTGAATGTCAACATGCTTTGTCCGTTTTGAAGATTCAGGATTTTTGACGAGAGTAATAGCTCTTTGATTATCACATTTTATTGGTGTTGTTGTTTGTTTTATATTTATATCAGCTAACAGTTGTCTTAATGATTTGACAGCTTTTGTTGCAGCGCATAATGCTATAAATTCAGCTTCTGTTGTGGGTGTTGCTGTAACAGATTGTTTCCTGTAACACCAAGCAATGGGATCTCCATTCATGAAACAAATCCAACCTGTAGTGCTTCTTCCTGTATTAACATCGCCGGCTCAATCTGAGTCACAGTACATGACAAGTTCCTTAGAATCAGATCCTATTTCATATGTAATACCACGATTTTCTGTTGCTTTTAAATATCGAAAAACTCGTTTAACACCGTGCCAGTGTACATTAGAAGGATTTTCTACAAATCTACTTAACAATCCCACAATAAATGCGATGTCAGGGCGAGTACATACCATTAAATACATCAACGATCCGATTGCTTGGCGGTATGGAAAATTTATTTTACTTATTTCTTTCTGTTGTAAGAACTCCATACCTGGCTCAGCCGGTGTTTGTACAGTAAAGGAATAAAAGAAATTAAAACGTTGCAAAATTTTCTGTGTATAAACATGTTGGAAGATTTTTATTCTACTTTTGTCTCCTCCGATATTAATTTGCAACGAAAAATTCCGCTTTTCTGTGTGTAATTTCAAATTCCTCATGTAAAGCTTGTAGAAGACGTTGTACCAGACCACTATCGCTGCTACATATCAAACCATCATCTACGTAAAGAGTTAGATAAATTATTGATGAAATAGTTTTGTAGACAAAAACACATAAATCTGCACTACATTGTTTAAAACCGAATTTCTTGAGAAAACTAACAATTTTCTTGTTCCATTGATGGGAAGCTTGTTTTAAACCATACAATCCTTTTTGTATGTGGCAAACGCTATCGTCATTTTCGAAACCATATGGTTGCTCCATAAAAATTGTTTCGTCAATATCTCCATGCAAAAATGCAGTATTTACATCAAACTGTATAATCTGCATATTTTGAGCTGCAGCAATGGACAAAATTGTTCGTTCTGATTCATACCGTACGACAGGCGAAAATGTTTCATTATAATCAACACCCCGTTTTTTAAAAAAAACCTCCACGAACAACAAGTCTTGCTTTATATTTGTCAATTTCTCCATTTACTTTTATACTTTCGTTTAAAAACCCACTGATTAGACAATACGTGCATGTTTGATGTTCTAGGCACTAATTTCCAAGTGTTATTTTTAATTAACGCCTCGATTTCTTCATGAATTGCTGCTAACCATTTATATAAGCCAACTTCATTCAAAGCTTCTTTCAAAGTGTTCGGTTCTAATTCAGCTATACACAACTCTGCATCGATTTCAACTTTTTTTATTACATTGAACATTTACGGCACTCCTTGTGCTATATGGGCTGCGCGGAATAGGATTTTGTATCAGCTGTTTCTTCTTTTTGTTCTGTAAACATTTTCTCTTTTATTTCTAGTACTTTATGCACTTTTCGATGACACTCATTAAATATAACATCTCTTCGTATAAATACTTTCTTAACGCTTGGATCATATATACGGTATGCCTTACTCTCATCATTATATCCAACCATTATCCCTTTAATTGAATTTGAACGTTGTTCTTTAGGTACGTGTACATACGCCTCACACCCAAACACTCTAAGGTGACTACCTGCAGGTTTTCTGCCAAACCATAATTCGTATGGAGTACGTCCGTTTAAAACTTCTGATGCTGTGCGATTTTTAACGTATACGGCAGTATTTGTTGCTTCTGTCCAAAGACTGAGTTGTAATCCACGTTTATGCAGCATTGCCTTGGCGCTTTCTACGATGGTACGATTTTGCCTCTCTATAAAACCATTTTGCTCTGGCGCTCTTGGTGTGGATACTTCGTGCTTTACATTTTCTTTTAATAGAAACTTATTGACATTATCATTACAGAATTCTAGCCCACCATCAGTCCTCAGTCTTTTAATTACTTGATCATCAGCCTGAACTTCTGTAAAAAATTCCATAAAATGTGCTAAAACTTCAGCTTCTTGCTTTAAAAAAATAAACAAAACAATATCTGGAATAATCATCTTTTAACAGTAAAAAATAGTTAGACTTTCCAAAAGAAGGGATACTCGCCTTGCCACACAGGTCTACATGAAAAGTTTCACCTGGATTCTTTGCTCGGTTTGCACCTGACTTGGGGAAGCTCTGCCTGTGTTGCTTTCCATACGCACACCCATCGCAAAAAGGAATTTCGGTTGGAATATTACTAATCTTTAAATCTTGAACAACATTGTTTTTACACATTTCAAACAACGTTTTAAAATTTACATGCCCCAAACGTTCGTGCCAAGTCATAATAGACTCTGTTGATGCTACATTCAAAGAAGCCAACTCGTACTTGGCACACTCCATGCTTATACTCAGAAAATTTGGTAAACAATTCCCTTTGGAAGCACATGTGATCAGTTGCTCCTGCATCTACATAAAAATTTTTTTCAAATTTGCTTGGTGTATTACTAGACTGTAAAACAAACAAATGTGATTTTCGGCAGGTTGACATTTCATCATTATTTCTTGTGTTGAATTCTTTAGTAACAGCTAAAGAGCTAGAGTTATTTGTTGTTTTCTTTCGTTGATCCCTTTGCTTTTTATAACACTCTCTTGCCCAATGACCTAATTTATTGCAATAATTGCATTTTCCATTTCTCTTGTTTAAACTTACACGTTTGCTATTTTTCTGTTGACTTAAAGAGTATGCAGTTTTAAATGTATTGTTCTCGCTTACTTCTTGTGCACGTAAATTTATTAAAGACTCTTCATTTACCAAATGGTCTGTTAATCGTTCAATGTTTTGTTCAGTGCGAGAGACAGCATACCATGCAGTTCTGACGTGGTCAAACTTAGAAGGCAAACTACTTAAAATTTTAGCAATTACCATAGGCTCGTTTTGTTCCAAATCTATGTCTTTTAAGCGTTGCGCTAAAGAAGTGATATTTGCTACAAAATTCACAATACTGTCATCGTCTTCCATTTTGCAGTTTATAAACTTTTCTAACAACACTTGGGCTGACTGTTCACTTTTTTCTGCGTGAACAGTTTTTAGTCGCGACCAAATTTGCGTAGATGTGTTACAATGTGTTAAATATTTTAGTTGCTCCAACTCAATACCTCTCATTATAAAAGCTTGTGCCTCAGCATCTTTATCGTCCCATCCTTGACTATTATTGCTTGGCCTTGGTATTGTACCTAAAATGTATGGCTTCAACTTATTTTCTGTCATGTAAATTTTCATTTGGCGCTTCCACAGCTGGTAGTTCTGTCCATTAAAACGGTGTAACTGATACGACCTAGCTTCTGCCATGTTCTTCTCTGAATCGAAAGATGTATATGTGAAATGAGTTGCAGTAGACACCTCCTTACGCTCTGTTATTTGCGCGCTGTCGCCTATTGTAAAACTTGCTGTATCTTTTAATATTCCTTCTTCATCCATGCAATCTTTATTTTCACCACTGGGATTCTGGGCCCATAACCTGTTGATAAGTCGTTATAAAATATTCCACAGATGTCCAGATAAAAACACAAGATATTTGCAATAATTTCATAAAATTTATTTTCAGTTTTTACTTCTTACAAAAATGTCTGATTCAGAGAAAAAAAAATATGTATAGGGCGACCAAAAGATAAAGTGGAAATGCATAAAAAAATTCAGCAAACGTTAAATGATATCTTCGAATTAATGTTACCCTATCAATTTAGATGCATATAATAAAGAAAACGTTATTCTCAACAGTTACGTTCTTGTTTTCACTTTGTATATTTTAACTGTCAAATATGTATCTTACCAAAATCACCAACATGATTTTGAAATCTTTCGTGCTTTGAAATCAACGTGATTTCAGAACAGGTCATGTTACTTAAAGTGTGATGCTGCAAAAACATAATGTAATAGTTTATTTTAATAATAATAAAAATAAAACTGTCAAAAATGTTGAGATTTACAATTTGTTTATTTTGTACTCTTAGCTCCAGCTCTGCTACAGCTGAGCTACTGTATCCTCTTTTATTTCAGGAAGCCGCTGTTGGATTTGTAATAATCGATCCATCTTAGCATCCATATTTGCTGGAAATCTGTATCTGCCTTAATGTTTTTCTCAATTTATGTTTTCTCCGTTTATGTTCACGTTTGTATTCAATTATTAAGCAACTTTGATCCAGAATTGAACTGTCTCTGGTTTAAATTCATGATTATGTCACACATTTTGCACTTCGGGTTTCTTTACAAAAGCCCGAACACAGAAAGGGAAAAACCATATGCAGCTTCGATGCCCTATCTGATTCCATATCGAAGATCCTCGAGAGTTGTCCGAACAGTGAAATCATTGTTGCTGGCGATTTTAATGTTCACAAGATATCCTGGCTTCGTCATTCAGGTCAAACAACTCCAGAAGGCCGTTATGTTGAGTTGTTCGCCACGCACAACTACCGCGTGCAATTAGTGAGTAAATCTACACATGTTTCGTGTGCTGAAGATCACCAAAACAATACTCTCGGCCTTTTCCTCCCTTCACATCCCCAAAAGTATGAATTAAGCGTAAATGCACCTCTCGATAACTCAGATCATGGTACCATATCTGCTTCCTTTTCGTTCTCAGCAATTCATAACGCCTCACGAACGACGACGATACGAACAGGCTCGTTGGACAGAGCTCAACAATTTCTTTCCGCATTTTAACTGGAAGCTTTGCTTCCAAGCTTCGCTTCACGCCTTCGTGCTATAGCTCTTGCTGCTCGAGGCAGCACAAGTTTTTGGTCATTCGTTAAAAAAGTCACGGATAACATTCACCTGACCCGGTTGATAAAGCTAACAGGTTGAATTATTTCCAAGTAACTCTAACTTGCCGGAAAGCAGTCAACCACTGGAGCTATTGGACCGAGTACAGGAAAGAGCGAAAAGGCTTATTGGTGACAATAGTGTAGCCAATTCTATTGACTCACTGGATCATCATCGGAACATTGGATGTGTTACCTTGTTTTATCGTTACTGCAATGGATGTAAGGGAATATATTCCCGAGACTCGCTCTTATTTGCGAACACCACGTTCTTCATTAAGAGCGCATTAATTCGTGGTCGATATATCAGCGAATCGCACTACGCATTACAGATACAATTCGTTCTTTGGTCGAACGACGCGTATGTGGAACGAGCTCCCTACAGATGTCTTTCTTGCCATATCCAACATGGAGAGGTTCGAATCGAATGTCCACAAGCACTACTCCCTCTATCCTCCATATCATATCCAATTTTCCTAATTCCAGCACATTGCACTTCATAAATATGGGTCATCATCAGAGTATTGGTCCAATCGAAAAAATGTGGGTATCGATTTGTTATCTCCAACGCTCTGCACTGAACGTTACCATCTTTTTCTCGTAAGGACCTCCACCAGTCAGCGTAGGCCTAAATCACAGGAGCATTGAATTGTTTTTTAAGTGAAATGCTAATTTGCTGACGTTTTTTCACATATTCACATGGGAATTGAGACGATTCGTAAGATCGTCCCACAGCCGGTTGAGAGTAACTTTTTCTGCGCGTAATTAGAAAGTAAATTTGTTGGCTAAATTTTGATGTTCGTTTATGAACTCTGCCATTATTTCTTTTTATTCAGAATAAAATTTGTTGGTATTAGTCCTAAATACAATTTAGTTAACGGATGACTGTTCGTAAAAATCATACGTTCAGTATACCAATAACGAATGTAATAATCCTAATTATTGTGAATTGCAGTACTTTCACGTATGTAATAATTAAAAAAAATTATTTTTACGTGACGTGGGTTACGTTCGCGGATGTAAAGGCCCATTTAGCCGACCGTAAATGTAGAAATGTAAATGTTGCCGAATCAGCTGATCGTTTCTGTTATATGAGAATGTATGCAAACGCTTAGCCGACTGGAAGTGTTACGTTGCTGTAACGTCTGAACCTGTTGAAAATAGAATTTCATTACGTTCTTACCTGACAAATGTAGACAGTGATGGGTTGTACGAATGTTGAATGCAAATGTGGCGCTATAGCAATGTTTTGGTACTTTTTTATTTTTAGATTTGAAACTTTTTTTAGTTGTTAAATTTATATACACACACTATATATAATCCGTTTAAAATAATTTTTTAGCTGGAAATCTCTAGTTTTTTATAAAAAAATTAACAATTTCTAGTTTATATTCAATATATTATTTTTCTTTAGAAAACTTCTACGGAAATATTCGTTTAGAACTGAATAAAGAGCACAGCAAATAGAATCAAGATAATTTAATAAATTAAATATATAAACTTTTTTATTTCTTAATACGCTAATTGGGCCTAAATTTTCCAATGTAAGTAAAACAGATTTAAGCTACTTACATTTTTCCCAACGCTTATGAAGAAATTATTGTAAAAAGATATTACATGATACATGAAGTTTCGCCAAACACATACTACAAAATAAACTTAATAAATAATTAATATTGAAATCTATTATTTGGGATATTCTCCCCAACTAATCGTTAGACACAATTAGAGTTTTTGCAAAATGCATAGAAAAAATCAAAAAATCTGTGTTGTGGCTTTAGCTCTTCATATGCCGACATTTCATTGGTTGCTAAAACCAAATCATCGGTGAAGTTTAAGCAGTTTGAAAACATTCAACCTCGGATGTTTATGCCACATAAATCAAATACAATATGAGAATTTCAATATTGCATATGAATTACAACAAATACATAATCAATGATTTTAATATTTTATTGTTTGTTGTTGGCTTAGCTAGATATATGCCTGCATTTTTTATAAAATAAAAAAATTTTTATAAAATCTACCAAGGGACTTTGCCAATGTCTGTGTTAATATTTTGCAAAATGTATTTATATTCAAAATTACAAAAGAAACGTACACACAGTGTAGAAAAAGATGAAACTAGCTTTCTCCGAAAACTTTCTAACTTTAAATGTTCATCTTATTTTTCAATTTTGTATCGTTCTATGTAATTTTTTTAATTTAGTGCTATGTACGTAAGTAAATTAGATTTGTTCCATTTCCGTACTTTTTCCGTACAATCATAAATATTTTGTACACATTGTACCATCAATGTATTGGAACAGCTGTTTTGCATTTATAAATAAATGAAAATTATTTATTGTGGAAAAAATTAAATCTAAGTAAATAATTTAAAACTGAGGGCAGTCAAATGGACGATGCAAAATGAATTTTGTTGGTGCAGGGGAACGAATACCTGTATAACAAATATTAAACAGCAACACAATATTGTATGTTCAACAAACAATGTACATAAATCATTTTTTTCTGCTTATGTATGTATGTATGTCAAAAACACACACGTTTTTAAGCATTCTATAAGTGCTGCAACATTTACATTTACGATACATTTACGATACATTTACATCTACGATTTCTACGGTCGGCTAATTGGGCCGATTCGGCCGCTAATTTTTCCCATTTAATTAAATTCTTATTTGATAGTGTTGACAGCACTTTTTATAAGGATTTACGCATACTAAAATGATTTTTCCACTCAGCAGTTTTAATTGCTCAAGTAGAGAAAAAATATTTTCCTCGTTCTATTCTTCTCCCAGCTGAACTAAAACTTGGGCAATTAAAATTACCTAGTGGAAAATGCGTGCAAGTACTAACTGGTTTACACCAAATTCTCTTGCTCAGTTTCAATTCAACTAAGAGAAAGATAGGATGAGCAATACATACTTTCCCTTTTCTTCTCCCAGCTGAACTGAATCACGGGCAAGAACAACTGACGTGTGTTAAATCTATCCTCAACGTTTAGTCAACATTTACGAAAAGATAACGAGCCCTTTACATATACATGTACGTAAGAATATACGCATATATCCTCATAATTAAATACATACAATTTCATAAGGAACTACTTAAGTTCCAAAAAAAAGAGTTTTAGGCGAGACACATTCGCCCTTATTCTATTTGTCGTTATCGACATCGGCACCAATATTTCGGCAACTGTAGAATCGATGTCTACAACAATTATATATATATTTATAACCTGTTACTATTACTAAGGCTTACAAAGTGGCAAATGGCCGTCAGTAACACTCAATTCTTGTCATCAACGAGCACAGAACTGAAATTTATTTTCACGTCGATGACGATGACGACAAATAGAATAAGGGAGATTATTTTAGTGAATATAAAGTCACAAGAAAAATGCAGTCTATTCCACCATCGTTCAATTCTAACAGGAAATGATCTTCGTGGACAAGACGAACGAATTTACTAAAAGGAACGAGTTTAAAAAACTCAATTTAACCTAACTAAGAAGTCGGATTAAAATGGTAGCACCAAAAGTTTAAAATAAAATAAAAAACTTTAATAACCAGTTATGAAAAATAGGCCACGAAATGTTTAAATTTGTCCAATGTTTTCAGTCTATAAAATACATAAATATAGAAACGTAATATTGTGCAGAGAAAATAAAATAATAAAACTTACTTTGTTTCCTCTAATGTATTAATAGCTAGATCAATTTTGTTCTCATCGGCATAGACAAGACCGCATTCCACGCTTGCGTAAGCAACCAGAAAATGGTCTTCCTTTATAACGGGGTATAAATCAATGCATTCATATAAATCCCTTTAAAATTTAACAAAAATGGCTGTTACAAAGCACACTCGGTAATTGAAGAGTTAATAATTGTGACAACTCACTGCAATGCTAAACCAGGCTTTTTCATTTGCCTTAAACAAGCTCCACGTAGTAGCAGGCATAACGCTTTGTTATCAGGGTCATAGGGAAAACATTCCTTACTTCTTTCCATTTCATTAATTTTTGCTTCTATGACTCGATATATACTGTCGGCGATATCATATTTTTTGCTCATTACTTTAAACGTATTCCAAAGGTACATCAATTCTATAGCAGGCAAACAAAGGGTTTTCCCCTGGGCAAAATACCGTTGCGACCTTTTGCATATGAACTTCTCCATAGGCAACGACTTTCCAGCTATTCGCTTCTTATAAATGGGACAATCGCGCATCAAATTATCTATGGACAATCGTTCCTTTGATGTTAAATTTGGTAACATCAGCATAACAGCAGCTTTTTGAAATGAGTATATAGTGCGGGACCATTTACTATGTTCAACCAAATACGTTGCATATAAACCTGCTTCCCGCCAATCCAGTCTCAAGCTATAAAATTAAAAAAGAAAACAAAACTAAATTCAGCAATCGCTTTGTAAACACAACTCATTTGATATTTAAGCTGTTGTTTTTTTAATTTAATTTGTTTTTAATTATGTAACGCACTTTTTTAAATATCATATTTCGCTCCCAATATGGTCTAGTCACCCTGCCCATTTTTTCATATATTATATATATTCTTTCTTGGCCAAGTTAGATTTGATTACGTCAGTTTCTTGTTTTTTTTATTTTTATTTTTTATAGCTAATCAGGCCTAATATGTTTTATGACAATAAATTTCAAAATTATTTATTTCATATTCTCCCGACGTTTCGTGAATTTTTTGTTCACTTTATCCAGGGATTCGTAATACAAGAATATTATATTATTAGACTAATAAGTTAATTTCTTAACATTTAACATCATCAATAAATAAATATAAGTATAAATACAACAAACTTATGAAAGAGTTTTTATATATATGTATATATATATATATATATATATATATATATATATATATATATATATATATATATATATATATATATATATATATATATATACTATATATATATGTATATATATATATATATATATATATATATATATTGTAACAATATATATATATATATATATATATATATATATATATATATATATATATATATATATATATATATATATATATATATATATATATATATATATATATATATATATATTGTTGCGTTTTTACCTTTTTAAAAACGTTTTCCGTGGGTTCTTTTATTGCAATGAAATTAAACGCACAATTCTTTGATTTTCAGTACTTAAGAGCTACTACTTTATTTAATTTAATACCACTGTGTTATGCTCAAAAGCAATAGCAACCACTTAATACACTTTACACGATCATGGTAAAGTCTAACAACTCACTCACTAATTAGTGACTTAACACTGTCTGTCTACTGACTGAACTCTGACTCTGACTGAACTTGATGTGCGCAGCTTATATACTCTTAATGATCATTTCTGGAATAATCATGATGTTTGTTAAAGTTGTTTACATCATCGTATACTTAAATTAAACATAAACACAAGCACATACATACATACACGTACCCAATGTAGAAATGCCGACGGACAATGATAATCATGATCTTATTTGTTGTCGCTTTGCTAGTAAACAAGTAACTATTTATGCATGTATGTATAGCTGTTATGTGTTCATTTACAATGAGTAAACAAAAAGCAAATAAGAATAACAACAATTCCGTAAATACGAATAACAATAATTCAGAATATAGTAAACAACTCAGTAAATAAGAATCAACAATTCAATAATTAAGAATAACAACAATTCAGTATATTCCAGAGCATTTACAATAGGACCGTTCACACCAAATTCGTAACAATATATATATATATATATATATATATATATATATATATATATATATATATATATATATATATATATATATCTGTGTCGTTTTATCATAACATCTTAAGTCTTATATTAATATATTAGACTTAAGATGTTATGATAAAACGACACAGATATATATATATATATATATATATATATATATATATATATATATATATATATATATATATATATTGTTACGAATTTGGTTGTGAACAGTCCTATTGTAATTACTCTAGAATATACTGAATTGTTGTTATTCTTAATTATTGAATTATTGATTCATATTATTACTGAGTTGTTTATTATTTGCTGAAATGTTGTTATTCTTATTTACTGAATTGTTTACTGTTTCTTATTCACTACATTGTTGTTATTCTCATTTGCTTTTTGTTTACTAATTTTAAATGAACACATAACAGCTATACATACATGCATACATAGTTACTTGTTTACTAACA
Source organism: Germaria angustata (assembly GCA_963681545.1). Lineage (NCBI taxonomy): Eukaryota > Metazoa > Arthropoda > Insecta > Diptera > Tachinidae > Germaria > Germaria angustata. The sequence goes on from OY813003.1 coordinate 21,296,935, forward strand.
AAGCGACAACAAATAAGATCATGATTATTGTTGTTGTTGTCTGTCGGCATCTGAACATTGTGTACGTGTATGTGTGTATGGCTTGTGTTTATGTTTAATTTCAGTGTACGATGATGTAAACAACTTCAACAAACATCATGATTATTCGAGTGGTGGTGTACTTATCGCAGTTTCTTCTATTTTTGCCTCTGAGCTTGTAACTTTTGATTCATCGTATGATATTGAATATATATATCGGTTTTAATAAAACTTCACTGTAAACGAGTATACATATGTATATTGGTCGTATGTGCCACCTTATTCTCCACAGATTGTATACAGCAAACATGCAGAAGCTATTGCTGACTTGGCTCGTTGCGCTTCGATTGGAGACTCTGTTTTTGTTTTTGGAGATGTCAACATGCCATCAGTTAACTGAAGATATCTGCGGGATGATAAATACTTTGTTCAAACAAATCAGTGCTCAATCTAGGATGATTGTTTAAACGTCTTGTATGATCTCAGCCTGTATCAAATTAATGGCATTACTAATAACTATGGTAGAATATTAGACCTAATTTTTCTTAATGACGTATCTGATTGCTTCATTAAGCGTTCATCACCCATCACTACTTCTGAAGATGTTTACCATCCCACAACAGAATTGATCTTCGAAACTCTTCGTAAACCCGTCGAACCAACGCCAATTAAAAATCAAAAAATATACTCCTTCAAACATACTAATTACAATATGATAAATCAGTTGCTTATTGACACCGATTGGCACAACATATTAGGATGCTATAACGAAGTTGATCATATGTGCAATGCCTTTTACAATAAATTGTATTCTTTCATTGATTTATGTGTTCCAAAATCTATACTGGTCCACCTTGGAACAATAAACATTAGGCTCCAGCTGAAAACAGAAAGAACAAATTCTATAGAAAATATAATCAATCTGGTTCCTCTGTTGACTACTTAAGGTACTCTACCAGTCGCGCTTTCTACTCCTCGCTTAATAAATCATGTTACACCAATTACATAAATACTATGAGATACAATTTTAAGCTTAATGCAAAATCGTTCTATAGATTTGTTAACTGTAAGAAAAAAGCAAATAACCTCCCCTCTACTCTGAAGTTTCAACAAACGGAATCCAGCGACGATCATATCATCAGCAATTTATTTGCTGATTTTTTCTCTACAACTTATTCAAATGCATCCTATGATGAGTCGTGTAATTATCCATTCAAAATACGCGCCAACCTATCAGTATCAATTCCATTTACTGATATTTCCCTTTAGCACTTTTATTTAATGCCTCAAAAAGACATGGTACATTTCAGAGTGTCTGGAAGAACTCGTTTATTACTCCATTGTTTAAGGCAGGAAATAAAGGTGATATTGCAAATTATCGTGGCATTGCAAAACTGAGTGTTATTCCAAAAGTCTTTGAAAAAATTATTACAAATTTGATTTCCCCCTATCAACATGGGTTTCAAAAAAGATGTTCCACAACTACAAATCTCCTTTATCTTACGACAGTTATTTATCATGGATTTATGCAACAAAAACAAACTGATGTAATATATACTGTCTTCTGTAAGGCTTTTGATAAAGTTAATCGTAAGCTTTTGATAACTAAACTACATTCAGGGTTGTTGCAGAATCCAAGTCAGAATTGCAATTTATCAGAATTGAAAATCGATTCTGATATGAATTGGTGTCATGAAACCGTTTTGGTTTTGCCTTGATTCGGTAATAAACAAAACCCATCTCTGAATCAGCTGTTTTTGCTTGTTTACATTTTGTAGTAATTTTTTTTAACAATTTGGTGCTGTATAAATTTTGGTGCAAATACTTTTTTAACGAATTTAAAATGGTTGAGGCTGTAGTAACCTTTTTATTAATGGAGGAGGAATGTAGTGAAAAAGTCAAACGAAAAATATTGAGGGATCACAGCAATCCATTAGAACTGCCAGAGTCAGCGTAAGTACACATTGTGATTTCGTGCAAAATGTTGTATTAATATATACTTATGTACTGTAATGGTCTGCAGATTTATTGGACAGTATCGTCTGAATAAAGAGTCTTTTCAAATGTTGTTGGACATTATTAAAATACACTTGCCACCTTCAGATATTCCCTGCATAATTCAACTGGCTGCGACATTAAGATTTTTGGCAGAAGGGTCTTACCAAAGGGCAGTTGGAAATGATTCCACGGTAAGTTTGGGTAGAAGTACTGTGTCAATTGTCTTGAGCCGCGTACTAAAGGTTTTGGAAACACATATATGCTCTCAGTGGGTAAAGCTTAATATGAATGACAACGAAAAACGTAGGTGTAGGAACTATTTCTTTAGTAAATATAAATTACCTTCTATCGTTGGAACCCACATTAAAATTATAAAACCTGCCATTGACTGCATAAATTTAATATGGTACATACTTCAGCCCGTAATATAGTGGAGAGAACTATTGGAGTACTAAAGAGCAGATTTCGCTGCTTGCTGGGTACACTACATTATGACCCAGAAAATGTAGTCCAAATAGTGAACGTTTGCTGCGCGCTACATAATATATGCAGGCGCTACAAGGTTTTATACGAAGCGAACGAAGTCGACATTGAACTAGACGAAGTCGAAGAAGATAATGCTTTTTCACTCTCTACAGTGGCTCTGCAAAATGAAGGAAGGGATGAAATAGCAAACTTATTATAAATTGTTTTAAATTATTTTTATTGAATTCAGTGAATACAAAAATAAGGCACACAATTGATAAATAAGTAAATACTGGTATAATTAATAAAATATATAATATAAATATAATTAATAAAATTAATGCAAGGTACATATTGTTTTACATTGAGATCAATAATTGCTGCTGTTATTTTGGATTTTGGATATTAGATTTCATCAGTTCGAGTTCAAGTTGTTGTTTTTTTATTTAATTTTTTTCTTGCATTGCATTCAGCATTCGAGAACTGGCATTCACAAATTCATCTTTTAAATCTGTTACGGCTTTTGTCATGGACTCGTTACTCTTTTCCACTGCTCGATATATACGCCTAAGGGAACTGGCATTTTCTTTTTCTACAGCAATGAGCTCATCAAGTTTGTCGTCTAATTTAGATTTCCTGTCACCATCCTCCTCCAAAAAAATTTTTTTTTTTTGCAATTGGACCAGTACTCAGGGGATGACCCCTATTTATGCAGTGCATTGTGCTGGAACTAGGAAAATAGGATAGGGTGAGGAGGATAGCGAGAGTAGTGCTTATGGATATTCGACTTGAATCTCTTCACGCTGGGTATGGCAGGAAAGACATCTGCAGGGAGCTCGTACACATACGAGCCGTTCGATCAAAGAACGAATTATTTCTGTAATGCGTAGTGCGATTCGCTGTTATATCGACCACAAATGGATGTGCTTTTAATGAGGAACGTGTTGCTCGTAAGTAAGAGCGGATCTCAGGAATATGTTCTCGTACCTCATCAGAGCACAGTCCATTGAAGTAACGATAAAACAGCGTAACACATCCCACGTTGCGACGATGCTCCAGTGAGTCAATAGAGTTGGCTACACTATTGTCACCTATGAGCCTTTTCGCCCTCTCCTGAACTCGGTCCAGTAGCTTCAAAATAGACTTTGAAGCACCGGCCCATACATGAGAGTTGTATTCCATTTTCGGCCGGATGTAGGTGGTATAAATAGTGGGGATATCAGAAGGGGTGAAGTATCTCTTACACCGTCTTAAAAAACCGAGGCACTTGAATGCTTCTTTGGCGATATGAAAAATGTGCTCAGACCATCGAACATCGCACTGAATTTTCATGCCCAGAACATCAAGAGCTTCTGATTCCTCAATATTTATATCACCCATAATTACAGATGGAGCAGCATGTACGGTCATACGTTTATGCGTAAGCATACAGCACTGAGTCTTCCGGGCATTGAAATCGACCCGATTCGCATGACCCCACTCGGAGATTGTTACAAGATCTTGATTTATTGATTCGACCATATTTTGCCTCATAGCCCTAATCTCCAACGGACTTGGCCTATGGTCAAATGAGTAAGAATGGCTAATGCTGCTGTCATCTGCAAATGAGTAGATAGGGTTGGAAGTTTTACAAAGTAAGTCATTAAGAAAAATGAGTAGGGTAGGAGAGAGAACGGAGCCTTGTGGTACCCCTGAATTTATCTTGAACTCGTCTGATGAGATCCCATCTATAACAACTCGTATCGTGCGATCACTGAGGAAGCTCGATATAAACCTAGTGAGGCCATTACCAACACCAAAAGCAATTAGTTTTGCCAGCAGTGCCCCATGCCAGACTCTGTCAAACGCCTTGCAGATATCCAGAGCCACCACCTTACTTTCGCCAAAATGGTGAATGGAATGACACCATTTCTCCGAGAGGAGTGCAAGTAGGTCACCGGTAGAGCGGCCCCTACGAAAACCATACTGTCGGTCATTTAGTAAATTGTTGGACTCTAAATACCTCACAAGATGAAAGTTAATCATACTTTCCATCACTTTGGAAAGTGCGGAACATATCGCTATTGGGCGGTAATTTTCAGGGTTATTAGCCTCTCCTTTTTTTGGGATTGGCGTTACATTAGCAACCTTCCAGCACAATGGAAATTCTCCAGCATGGTACAATGTACTGAAAAGGTTTGCTAATGGACGAGCTAGCGTCGAACAGCACTGCTTCAAGACCAGTGCTGGGATTCCATCCGGTCCAGAAGATTTATTTACATTGAGTTCAGCCAATACCTTTTTAACTGCACGAGCTCGAAAGAATATTTTTGGCATAGTTACAGATACTCTTTCGAGGTCGGGCAGTGGTTGATTGCTTTCCGGCAAGTTGGAGTTACTTGCAAATAATTCGGCCAGTAGGTTAGCTTTATCAACTGGGTCAGTGAATATTTGGTCATCCTTTAAAAGAGTTGGAATTGAAGAACTAGCATTATCCCTGATTCTTTTAACGAATGACCAGAAGCTTTTGCTGCCCCTAGCAGCAAGAGCTAAAGCACGAAGGCGCTGCTCGTAGTGAGCTTTTTCGCGTCTTAGTACTCTGGCACATGAAGATCTCAAATGCTCTGCTGTACTCTCTGCCCTCATTCTTTTTGACACAACGCAAACTTTTGGTGATTCGGGTTTTCTTTTAGTTGATGTTGTAGGCATTTCATCATCGAAGTTTAGAACTGAGACATCCATGGTCCTTAATTCAACTTCTGCAACTACTATCACCGTCGTTTCAATTCTTAAAATTGTTTTTTCAGTTTGTGTCAACTGCCATTTTGAAAAAGGACCGCCACCGGTTGCGCGTGCTTCGGCTTTGTTGTGGGCTAGTTTTTTTATTTCACTTTTCCATTCTGTCCATATCTATGAACAAACACAAGTGTCATATGTGGGGGCATATTTCTGAAATTCAAATTAACACTACCTTTTTCCAGCCATTTACATCCTTAGTCGGCGGACCAGCGCTATTAAGACACTCAGCCAATTCCTGCCAAAGAGACACAATCAATGCCTTATCGCGTTTTGTGTACCCCTTTCCTATATTCGGATGTTTTTCCATAAATTCCAAATATAAGCCATTTTGAGTGTGATTTCTGTGCTTTCCCCTATTAATTTGTGTAATTTTTTTTTAATATAAACTGTTTTATTACACTTAATTGTTTAATTTACTTACATTGTGCTGATTGTGCGCCAATATTTAACTACCTAAAACAAAAATTAAAATAAACAATGCAAATCTGCCAGCTGCCAGCTGGTCGGATTATTTCTGACAAAAAAACGATAATATTGCATTCTATGACACCAAATTCTGACAACAATTCTGATTCGAAAATGAAACCGATAATATTGTTTTCTATGACACCAAAATAATTTTTCTATCGATTTCAATTCTGATTCTGACAACATTCAGATTCCACAACAACCCTGATTTACTGGGTTTTACGGATAATAGTACTAAATGGATTTATTCATATTTAAGCATTAGAAAACAAATCGTTTGTTTTAACAATGCATTTTCTATGTAAAAGTTTTACTCTGTTATCGTCAAAAATCTGAGCAACAACTACTACAAAATGACTTAAATTCGTTTTACATGTGGTGCAAAATTAATCTCATGGAACTCAACTTTAAGAAATGCAAATACATGCGCTTTGTTCGTAATTACCCTATAGCTGCTTGCTACTTTGTTAATAATTATCAGCTAGAGTTTGTTGATAATATCACGGACCTTGGAATTTTGTTGGATTCAAAACTCAATTTTATTCCTCATATAAATATAACGGCAAACAAAGCCAGAGTTTAATGATCCATAAATTACGAAAAGTCTCTTTACCTCGCTCGTAAGCCCTGTGCTGGAGTATGGTTCGGTAATATGGGACCCTATTTATAATAAACATTCTGACGCTATTGAATCGGTACAAAAACAGTTTTTGATTTACTGCCTTCGTGGACTAAACTTTCATCCTAGAAATCTACCATCTTATTCTGCAAGGCTTGCTCTAATTAAGCTACCATCCCTTAAAAGCCGTAGAATCGTGCTAAACATCTCGTTTATTCTGAACATAATTAATGGCAATGCATGCTCTGGATTTTTTATCAACAATCTAAATTTTAATGTTCCACAACGACCTTCACGTCATTTAATTCCTTTATCGGTTGTATTTGTTAGAGCTAACAATGCTAATGCTGACCCACTGAGAAGAATGTGTAACAATTTCAACAAATTTTATCAATTCATTGATTATTCTACATGCCCTACTGTTATAAAAAAAATCTACTAGTACATTTAAACTCGTAACTTATTGTAAATTGTGTAATTATTTCAATTTTTGTTCAATTTTGTGTAATGTCTATTGTCTTGTGAACATACATATGTATTTTGTTAATTTATATGTCTGTAAGGATTATTTTTCCATAGACAAATAAAATAAAATAAAATAAAAAATAAAATTTGTAACTTAACTTCCTAAGAAATTCAAAAAGTGCGCTAGCGGATATTTTGGAAGCAATGAAAATGTGATTCCTTAAGAACAGTTTCCAATTTTTTCGCTGGATGTGTTTAGATCAAACACTCTAAAACACATGTTAAGCTCTACGAAATGTTAGATATGTATATTAATTTGTGGTTGTTTAATGTTGAAATTTATTGCGATATTTTTAATGTAGAAAAAAGCAATTTAAACTCATTTCCAAATGACTTTTCATTAAAAAATTCTCTTTCTTATTGCCTTTCTTCTATATAAAAAGAAGACTAATAACTTTTGTTTCTCTTGATATTGAAATTCAATATTTGGGATATTCTCTCCAACGATCTAATCATTTAAAAAATTAGAATTTTGTTTATGCCAAACATATGAAGTTGAATGTTTTCAAACTGGTTTAGCGAGCAATGAAAAGTCGACATATGAACAGCTAAAGCCACAGCAAATACTAAGTTTTTGATTATTATTTGCACAATCATTAATTTCTTAATTTACTTTTATACAGCACTGTTTAATGACTTTAATAATCATTATTTACTTACACAAAAGTAAAAGTCACACTAAAACGAGTCATTTCACTCATGGGGAATAGCGAAATAATCACATACATAACGCTCCTTTAGTGCAATATAGAATTTTTCGAGCTATTGATAAAAAGGAAACACGTCCCATGCTGCATTATTTTGGGTTGCCTTTTAAGCGATCAGGTACATTCATTATTGTGAAATCTTAAAACAGCCTCATTACAACTTGTTGAATCATCATCAGTATAAACTTTTCATGCATACATACATACATAAGTATGTACATGATATAACCGTATTATCATCGCACTAACGTTTTTTTTTATAATTGTATTATTAATGTAGTTGTTTTCTCTCTCTCTCTCTCTCTCTCGAGTTTGCAGTATTTTTTCATATGATTTCACAATTTTAATGTTTTTATTTTCAACTAAGTTAAACAAAGAAATACAAACGAACTTTAGCCTAAAAGCTACATCGTGGAATTCTTGAACTGTGGAATAGAATTGTATGTTAGTTGAATATGGAAATTTACTCACCAATTGACCCACAATAGTTCCCAAAAGCTTAAATGGTGAAACTGTGGCCACACATTTTGAGACTCCCACGATTTTTTATACCAAACCTGAGCTTCATCAAGGTTCCCCATCATAAACTCTAGACGTCCTTTAAAAAAGAGAAACCAAACACCTTGGGGATAAAGCAGCAGTTGACTGTTTAATATTTCGCTTGCGAATTTCAAGTCGCCTTCCTGATGACTCAATACGTAGCATACTATTAGATGATAACCTAATAAAGTCATCGCACATAATACTTGCCGCAGGCCGGGAAGATTAAAGCCAGTTTTAAGGTCTTCTAAACCGCTCTCCTAATGTATGAGTGTTGAAACAAGTTTACATACGTATTTATATAATATAAAACGAAAGTACTTTAATTATATAACCTTATTCCCTGAGAAGCCAATGAACTCTAAAACCTTGACGACACCGGCTGGAAGTAAAGAAATCATGAGATTAAAAGTCCCCATACCCATTCGTACGCCACTCTCAAAATGAATTCTAGCTTTTTCTGATTCCCATTTGCGGTTATTAAGTATGAGCGCACATTCTCTAGTAATAAAATCAAAACGCTGTATTAGACTGGCAAGATTTTATAAGTTTTTAATATATTCGTGATAAACAACTACATAATTGCTCTTTGGACTTATTTAAAATTTTTGTATAGTGTAAAAAGATTGCATTAATGAGGGAAACGTGCCGTGGATCGAAAAAGGTCAATAACAAATGTATTTTTTTGAAATATATTTTCATCAGCTCATTTATCGTTTTTTCAATTTATATACCTATACAAAATCATCATTTTGCAAACCATTTCTCAGCTCACCCGAGTCCATTTAAATTTGTTAGCAATATATTTAATGAGTCGGCAGCTACTTTCGTTATGATACAGCGGTTTAAGCCAAAGAAACATCTGGATAACCACAAGATCATGTATAAAAAATAGAAAGTTTTTTTGTTTTAATGGAATGGTTAGCGAAATGCTCTCTTATGGAATTCTTATTGTAGAGGCGTTTGAAGTCATATGTTTATCACGAAGTCACATAAAAATAACATAATTTTGTATAAGAAAGTAAAAAGTTATATTTTGCATATTCAGTATAACATTTATTAATATGTACATTAGAGCTATAATCAAGCGTGTCATTAAGAAGTAATGAATGAAGTAAAACCACAACATTTGAAATTATCTTAACATTGCTGTTCAGGGAGCTTAAAATCTCATATGCAAAACGAGATAAACTTTGATATCCCGATTTATTTTAATTTCTTATAAGAAAAAATTGGTTGCCCTGCAGGCCATCACGCCAATACTCCAAGAATTTGGAATATTATTTAATTTTCGATAACGATATTTTTTGAAAGAATAATGTTGAAATTTGAAGTTGTTTTCTAAGTTAACAATTAGATTTTGTATTAGATTGAAGCGGTGGATTGGAATTAATTTCAGAAATAGTTTTTTTATTCTCATTTTCAAATTTTCTTCCGATTGGTATGCACGCACACACTCATACATAGATAGCTAGATGCACATCGTCCCGAAAACAGTCAGAATAACGTGTGATGGCCTTAAAACGAAGAGACCTGATGAAATTTAAATTTTCATCTGTTTTATCAATATCCTCGCACCTGGTTTCGATATACATGCATTTAAAACTAGAAGGAAAGCTGACCATTTTCTTTTCTAGTAAGTAGGAAGTCATTTCGCATCATTGGCCACTTTGTAGTGCTAGGTCATAGCCCTGATGTACATACTAGCTCCCATGTAAACATACTTACTTGTAGCTATTATAACAATGACGTATTTTCATGCCTCCTCTAATAAGACTTGACAAAGTTTCATCTTCTATAAATGTTAACAATGCCCGGAGCAGCAAAGCTTCGGCCGTACATAATTCAGCATGTGCTTCCGTGTCGCTTAAATGACTATAGTTAACCTAAAAAAGAAATATAGTGTAGTTTATAAGTATATAGTGCGCGTCGTAAGCGATGCTATGATATGGAGTTGCAAGCCACTGCTTATATTTTCTTATATGATCACTGAATATGTTTATGTTAATCTGCAAGCTTGGCTTCAAATTAGTATTCCGGCATGATACATAGAAGTAAGATCGCAGAAAATGTTTAGAAAGTCTCATAAAAAGGAGATGATAGAATAAATAAATATATGTACCATTCGATTCATTCAGTGTAATGAAAAATAAAATTTAAAATATTTCAGAGGGATATACATATTACTCTTAAAGGATTAATTTAAAGAGACATGCTCATTAAGTATATATTTGTTAATTTTTCCGACCTAATGATATGTAATTTTTGTTTTTATTTTTATTCCGGCTCTAGGTCATATATTAAATAAAACTTCTTTTTTTTGTTTTATTTAAATTTTATTTTTTATTATTTTAAATTAACAAATATATACTTAACTAACGGAAGGCACGCCGAAGAACATCAATATGAAATTAATAAGAAATATACATACTTATAGTAACAAACCAAACAAGTTTGTCATAAGTAAAAAATAAAATAAGCAAATTAAAAAAATAAGCATGTGTATGGTTGGTAAAGAATAAATAACAATGGTAAGACTGTTGTAAGTTAGTGAGGTGTAATTTGAGCTCTTCATTACAAAAAAAAAGTTTTCACAAATTGTGATACGATGAATCAAAAACAATTCTCGTATTACATTTACAGTGAAGGTTTGTATGAATAGCTGAAATATACATCAACTGACACCACAGAAGTGGACCAAACACAAGAACGCTGATGATGAAAGTGTAGCGGCTTTCGAAAACAGCATGTTGTTCCGTTCTGCTAGTGTTTGTCAGAATGATTTACACATTTGTCTTTGTTGTAATTTGTTCTTTGATAACTATCACATGTAATTTGCCTTATAAAATATGATAAAGTTTGCTTTACTTAAATTCCTGAAGAAGAGAACCGATGGTGATCGAAATATGGAATAAAAAATAAAATTTAAATAAAACAAAAAAAAGAAGTTTTATTTAATATATGACCTAGAGCCGGAATAAAAATAAAAACAAAAAAAAAAGACATGCTCATATTTCTAATCATGTTTTTAGGTTTTTAAACCGTTCTTATGATAATTTTGTTCATAATCGCTGTATTAATTCCTGTTAAGTATTGTGAAAATGGAATTCCTTCACCCTTTTTTGTGCAGAAAAAACAAATAGTATGTACAAAGGTACATATGTACATATTTACATAACTGCTTTATATAAATTTCAGCCAGTACCGTTATACTTAGCGACAGCGTTGCACGCTTTTTTATTATGAATGCTACATGATTTACTTTGTAAAGTTATTGTAAATTTTTAAATAAAAAGTGATTGAATTAAAACTGTCTAAAGCGACTTGGTAATTAAATCTTGCGGACTTAATATACATATGTACATACATGTGTAGGCGACGCGGTTGGGATTGGTCTCTAATAGTACTTGTATAAGTAGCTTTAATAATTCGAGTCTTATGGCCAGTTTACCGATGTCGAAAGAAAATGTATGCGAAAGAAAGCAAGGCTCTCACTTTCGAATTAATTTGGGTTTATCTATCTCACTGTCTTTCGTTCGCATGGACTTACGTATGCTAATTGTAGGCTCTTACGTATTATTATATAAAAGTAGTGTCAAATAATAAATGTAGATATTTTGCAGCGATTTTTTCAAAAAGTACAAAAAATACTACTTAATTGTTTGAAGATAAATGCAACCCTACCTAATGCTGACCAGCTATCAATACAAACAAAATTAGTAAATAACAAATTTGTAAAAATAAATGTAAAAAAATTAAATAATGGATGTGTCGATAGCTCTTAATTTTTTGGAATTCTCCGGCGACGAAGACAGGAATATCGTCAATTTGAATCGTAGGGAACTGCGAGATAATTTCAATGTTTTGGAGATGCCAGCGAATCAGTAAGTGTGAGTGAATATTTATAAAAGTACATTTATAAAGAAATTTATCAATTTGTTCTTTGTATCAGATTTGTTGCAAACTTTCGCGATGAAATATATTTTTAAAATGCTTTTGGAAAAATTACAATCTAAGTGTGCACCTTCTTATAGGAGTACTTACATACGCCCGGATATTAAGCTTGCAACATTTCTTCAGTTTTTAGCCACTGGGAGTTACCAAGAGACCATTGGAAATGAAATCTTCTCCTCCATGTGCAAAGCCACTGTTTGCAAAATTATTGCAGAATACCTAAACCTTTTTGAGGACCACATTTGTGGAGATTGGATAAAACGTTTCACTCAGAAGATGCAATGAAAGAGGCTTTTTTTATTCAACGGGGTTTCACGGAATTATTGGCTGCGTCGATGGAACTCACGTCCGAATAAAATCTCCAGCTAACAGTGTGAAGCATTTATACTATAACAGGAAAGGTTACTACAGTATATTATGGACCTCTATGCTAGACACACAGGTGCCAACCATGATGCTATATCGACCAAAAGCTTAAAGAAGAGTTCGAAAGTGGGCGCAGAAATAGATGGATTCTTGGTACTTAGCTAGAATTTTAAGGTGTTAATTTATTTATTTTTGCATTTTTTTACGTGATGCAGGGTACAAATTGAAATCATATTTGATGACACCATTCAGAAATCCCAGCAATGTCTGTGAAAGGCGTTACAATAACAAGCACAGCAGTCACGTAATGTTTTTTTAGCGTTGCTTTGGTGTGCTAAAAAATAGATTCCGCTGTATCATCGGATCCCGGGGATTGCACTATGATCCGGAAAAAGCAACAAAATAATAAATATATTTTGTGCAATCCACAATACGTGCATATATTATAAATGCTTAGCACCGGAAGTTACCGTCGATAGCTACGCAAACGCAGAAATCGATGAAGTTGAAGAATTGGAAGCAGAGGGAGCAGCAGCAATAAGAAAAATATAGCAATAAATTTGTAGTTTAACTATAATTTTTGTTATATTTTTTATTTATTTTGTTTTCTAATTATTATTATTTTCAATTTTTGGTTAACTTTGTTCTGTAATTATTATTTTAGATTTTTGGTTAATTTTAGTATTTTAATAACTTTTCTTATATTTTAGTTTTTTAATTTGTTTTTTTTTTTATATTTTTGATTTTCATTTCATTTATTTAATTATTATATTTTTAATTATTATTATAAGTACGACAACAGCAAATAATTTATTTCTTCATCACCATTGGTAAATATGATTTGGAGTGTTTCAATAAAGTCAAATCCTCATATGGATTTTAAAGATTTTAAATCTCGGAGTTCAGTTTAATGTTTTTTTTTGCTCGTTGAAATTAATCCGTTTATATGGAATCACACAAATCAAGAATGATAGAAATACAGATTACGCCATGCGCATGATTTCCCGTTAGATGACGTAGTTTAACCCACAGCATATACATCAAAATATTTCACCTCAGAAGTTATAGCCAGTTAAGGCTCAATAAGAGTAACAAAAATTCAGTATGTTCTAGGGCAGGGATCGGAAAAAATACATATATACATTTTGTTTGCGCTCACATACACACATAAAGAACCAGTGTTGCCAGATCTGAAATTTTCATGTCATACCTAAATTTGAAATCTTAAATCTCCATTCCCTCATAAAAATTTTGTTCATAAGAACTAGTATTTCCTCAGGTTAATTTCATATGAATTTCTGGGGATCTCACTTTTTGCATATGGCAACGCTAATTTCTAACAACAAGCGTAACACGTCCAATTCCAAATGGTTGGAAGTACACATCGTTAAGTCCACGTTATCAGAATGTACAATTAGATCGTTGCGATCGCTTTTTACAACGCATGGCTTACCAGACGTCTCGGATAACGTAACAGCTTTTACATCAGCTGAATTTCAATGCTTAATAGAAAATAATTTGATACACCATGTCAGATTTGCTCTTCATCCGTCGTCAAATTGACAGGCTGAACGAATAGTGCAGACAATAAATATTTATTTAAAGAAGATGCCAGCTATTTTGAATATTGAGTTGGATGTCATTCTCTTTGTATTTAATTAACACATAAGCCCGCATGCCACGACAGGACGTTCACCTGCTGAGCTTCCTTTTAACCGACAGCTAAAAAGTTACTTTGACACATGAATTGTATGGATTCATAATTACGCATCAGGTTCAAAAGGGAAACCGGAACACATATCGCAAACAGGACCGCTGTCGTACAATATGCGTATTCAAGATAATCGTACAGTTAGGCGTCGTTTAGACCAAATTCGCAGCCGAGCTTCTTCCATTAATTGTGAGTTGGAATTTGTAAGGAATTGCAAGGATACGCCTGTTGATAAGTACGTTGGAAGCGATGTTGAAGCCAAGCGCATCAATAAGCACTTCATCAAGCGCACCACAGTCACCACAGCTTAGACGCATGCCTAACACGGCTATGAGATCTTCGCCGGCCCAACCGACACCACATCATTCAAAACGACATACGAAGGTTCCACATTTCTATTCTACATTCAAAATTAAATTCCTTCATTTGACTCTTGTGCAGAAAAAAACAAATATTATATATGTAGGTACATAACTGCTATATATAAATTTCAGCCAATGCCGTTATACCTGCGGACAGCAATACACTCTTGCTTTTATTACTTTTTAATTACTGTAAAATTTTAAGGGCTTGTGAGCCTTACGCAAAGCATAAAGAAACTATAAGTGGGTAACCTTATAGGCGATGTTTGCAAGTTTTAAAACGAAAGTTTCCTGGGATATGCAGGTTCAAAAAATACGTACGAGCTAAAAACTAAGCTTTGGTTTATAAGTTCATATATACTGATCCAAAAATTTGCATTATGAATATTGCTGTGGAGCAACTAAGCGAGAAGACTAAGACGATAAACTTTGAGATAATTCGGTTTTATTCGAAAACAAAATCCATTAATTTAATTGTTTCTTCGACTTATTGTTGTACCAAATGAAACACATCCTCTGCAAATCTAGTATTTTCTTCCATATATGTAAGAATCTGTGTACATAAGTCATTAAGGAATGCAATTAATTTAACGTTGATTTTTTCTGCTAAAAGGTGATTTTTTTAAGATCTTTCGGTTTTGATTTAAAAAAAGACATAAATTTTAGATCAATGTATAAACTCTTTATTTGAGCTCTTAGAACGGTCTACATATATAATTCAATGTTTAAAGATGATTTCATGTAAATGTTGACGGCGCACAGTGGCTGAAAATCGTTTTTCATTGGCCAAAATTCTGTAACTTTTGAACCGATCAAGATATTGAAGTAATTTTTTTTAATGGATAGATATTTAGTTCAGCTTGACTCAGTTTTAATTACATTAAAATTGACTGAGGACTTTTTAAGGAGTTGTAGGTCAAAGTTGAACTTTTGATTTTTTTTTACTTTTGGAGTGAAATATGGGTTTATTTTTTGTATTTGCATATTAAAAAATTTTATGTTTGGAACTTAATAATAATTATAATTTGTTTTTTGTGATAATGGAATTTTTTTTAAGTTTACACTCAAAAAAATTTCTACACTCAAAAAAATTTCTACACTCAAAAAAAATAGTAAAATTAACTGGAGATTTTGTAGTTACCACAGAAAATTTTTTTATTTTTTGCTGTCAAAGTAGGTTCTATTTATTATTATTTTTTACTAATACTATGATTTTCGTACTTAAATAACAATGAAAGGCAATTATGTATATTTATTATTCATTTGACACAAGTATTGATTGCAAATATTCTATATTTTGCTCTGTGCTATTTCTGTTCTTTAGTAGTTTTATGGCTTCTTCATCTAAATCCCGATGTTCCACTTTCCATTTATTTCGAATATTAGAGATGAACGGATCTGACGTTGCCAATAATATATTAAATAGATCTTCATTAGTGGAATTTCGTGAAATTTTTCTAGTATTGTGCTCTCTATAAAATCTGTAATGCTTGTTCCTTTTTTCCTGAGCCTCCTCTGATAGATCTCCAAGTGGCACCAAATGATATTTAATGATATCTTCTCCATGATAAAGGATTTTGTGAACTGTTGCTGACATATTTCTCCATGGGTAGTTGGTTGTATATATTTTTGCAGTTTCCTTAGCATAATCAATCCATTTTTGCGATATTCATCTTGAACATGTTTCTTTTTTGAACTTCTTAACTCTTTGTTGGTTTCATTGTTTCTTATGGATCCTGAAGACCCGAAATCCAAATCATAACTGATTTTTAGTATATGTTCCATAAGTCGTATTCTTGCATGTGGTGGTGATTTTGTCCGAACTTGGTTTAATTGGGTTGATGCTGCTTGGCATATAATGCAGCTGGATGCAGCCTTCGTGTTAGTCAGAGCCTGACCTACTTTTCCATCTATCATTTTAAGGACTAATTGGTAGCTTACTTCAATTTGCTGCCCATCTAACTGTAATTGTAATGGCTGTAGTGTTGCAATTTGGGCCTTGATATCACTAATTTCTTTGTTAATGGCATCACGAGTTCTTTTTTGGATTCAAATTTGATTGGCCTGCAGTATTTCGTAGTAGATGCTGTCTCATTTTTCCAAATATCCGTTGTTTGCGTTGCACTAGTCGAAGGCTCTGAATCTTCCAAAATCTTTTTCAATCGCAATGGTACAATTGATACCATGAACATATCCGAGTCCGAAATATTTTCACATACAACTTGTTTGTATTGGTTTTGTCCCGAAGAACCATCACATCCCCATTTGCAAAAAAGAATTAGCTTTGTGTTTCCATATTTCTTCAACGCATTTCCTGGCATTGATTGTAGCAAGCGTTCGACTGTGTGATCAAGTAGAGATTGTAGTTGTACTTCTGCCGAAATTGGTGTGATTGTAATAGTGTCCTTTGATGGCAAACAGTCCATTTTAGCAGCAGTTATGTGATGATATGCTGGATAGATATTTGAGCCCTTTTCAATCGCACGCAATCTGAGCTTAATATATTGCTGTTTTGTTAATTTCAAATCCAGAAATAAGGCTAATGCCTCCTCATTTGTGTACTGTATTGCATCGCTCGGAGTTGGTATACTTTTAAGAATTCGTTTTGTTCTCACTGGACTAGCTTTAATAACTTTTTCAATGATATCCACTTTTGTTAATTGGTTCTGTGATCGTAATTGATGTAGGAAAGATTCTTTTATATTTGTACAACCAATTGCATCGTTAACATCTTTAAGTTTCCGCCTCTTAGATCTATTGCTGCAGTTGTTCAATGAGTTGCGTGGTTTTCCAACCTTATCTTTCTGCAGCGACAGTAAGTTGCACTTCTAACCACTTTTCACTTTTTATATAAAACTTTTCTTTACTGCAGCTAACTTCTTTGTAGCGTTTTTTTAGTACTTTTACAAAATTAGATAATTGCTCTTGTATTTCGGTGCTACACGAATTTAAGTTTAATTTTATTTTAACGTAAGTAAGAACATCTTCTTGGTTTTTATTTCTAAAATACTCTTCGGCCAGTTCTTTATAACCGAATATTTTTATTTGAATCTGTTATGATTTATCACTTGCAAATATACGTACGTACACGTAAAGGATTAACTTATTATTGTGTAATCCCTTATTGAATCCGTAGTTTTATACATTTTTATATACATGTTATTTACACATTGATCTTCAATTTCATAGCAGGTGGTACTTAAATTGAACAAAACTGCACTTGTTATCCAGACCTTAATATCAGGTAAAACTAATTAGTCTCGTCAATATGGGGTTCTTTTTATCTTTAGTGGTTTAATGTCGCGATTATTATTACAAAATTGTTTATGACCTTGGCTGACCCTAACAGTTGTATTAGAAAGAGATCATATGTTTACTGTAGAACCTATTGTGATATTTTTATTACTGATTTTTTTTTGCTGATCAAAACAAAGCCATAAAACCCTTTCGCAGGTGTTATATTTAATTATTTTAGTTTTACGTAGTCTAAAGTAAAAAAACATAAACCTTTAGGCAAAAAAAGTGAAAATTTAATACACCATTGTATACGAGTAATTATAGGGTTGTTTAAATTATTGTAATTTGAATTTTTTTAGAGTAATTTCATTAAAATTAAAAAAGTGTTCTACCGGCGGGTCGTGACGGGTGCAAAAGTATATATAGGGTTAAAGAAGACACCTTCGCCTTTTTTCGGGTGGTATACGTTTCTTGTTCCCTTTTGTTCCCTAGAAGTTCTATTCCACTAAAGTTTAAATTTCAGAAAAATATAGTAGTTTCATAAATATTTCATAACACCTCTAATATTAAACGCTAGAGCGGTAACCACTTACAACAACTAAAGACTATAATCCTACCAACATTATAAAAAAGACCGCAGGCCATTATCGATGATAGCTTGCGAGTAGTAACCATTTATTTTTGACAAAAAACTGATAAAAAAACACCTTTTTCTGAAATAACAAAAACAGTTGAGTTTGACAGCATGCCACGCCCACAATTATCAATAGTTTAACCTAATTTTTTGGCTACCTTAATATGAATATATTAGCTGCAAAATGGCGTAAAAATTTTAAAAATCGGTGACAAAAAAAATTCGACGTTTGGCCAATGAAAAACGATTTTCAGCCACTGTGCGGCGGCTACGCGTCAAATGGTTCATACGATTGGTCCAATTTTGGCATATTGACCGGTATCGCACCAAAAAATTCATCAATATTGGTTCCAGTGCAACAAACGTTGTAGGCTTAACCCTATAGACATAAGCCTTAACATAGCCCCACAAAAAATAGTCTAAAAGCGTTAGATCGCACGATCTACGCAGCCAATTGACCGGGTCATTGTTTCGCGTGCTGTGTGGCACGTGGCACCGTCTTGTTGAAACCACATGTAAGCCAAGTCCAGCTCTTCTATTTTGAGAGAAAAAAAATTATAATCATCGCACGGTAGCTCTAGCCATGCATTCGTCGTCTTTGAAAAAGTACGCTCCAATGATGCCACCGGCCCATAATCCACACCAAACAGTGCATTTTTCGGTATGCATTGGCAGTTCTTGCAATGCTTCTGGCTGCTCTTCACACAAAATACGGCAATTTTGCTTGTTCACATACCCCTTCAACCAGACATGAGCTTCGTCGCTAAACACAATTGTCCGATAAAAAAGTGGATCTTCATACAACTTTGCCAGCACCATTTACCAAAAGTCGCGTGACTTCATTTCTGTATTTTAATAGATTTACACCCAAATCCTTACGCAAAATTTTCATATATATATATATATATATATATATATATATATATATATATATATATATATATATATATATATATATATATACGTCAGTATGTATATACGTATGCAGCTACCATACAAATTGACAAGGGTAAAAAAAAGATAGGTTCTGATATCGTACTAATAAAAATAAATGCAGTCGTCAATGAGTTTGCACATTAAAAATAAACACGGTTTA
>OY813003.1:21321412-21341412 GCA_963681545.1 Germaria angustata
ATATGTGAAGATGATAAATCGTGTTAATTGGCTGGGTTTCAAAAAATATCTCAGTAGTCATTGTACGGAAAACATCAGGCTTAGAACTCCCGATGATATTGAACTTAACATTGCCAATCTTACCGAGAATATTAAACAGGCTGCTAAACATGCCACTACCTCCCATCCGCAGACTGGGTTTAATAGAATTTATTCTGAGGATATTGAACGTCTCGTATGTGAAAAAAGAAGAGCTAGAAGGGAATGGCAACAGCACAGATCACCCTAGCATAAAATCAGACTTAGAGAATGCACTAAACAACTCCAAGAGTTGCTTGCATCTGAAAAATCTGTTTCTCTTAAGAACTATCTGGAAGGTCTCGATGTCACAGCAGCATCTAATTACTCCTTGTGGCGCGCTGCTAGGAAACTTAAAACACCCGTTGAGTCTAAACCACCCTTGCGCACTTCTACCGGAGGTTGGGCAAGAACCAATACTGAAAAAGGTAACATATTTGCTGAACATTTCAAAAACGTATTTACCCCAAATACATGTACTGGTGCTGTTGATTTGCCAAGTGTAGTTGCTCCGGGTATTGATGGAATTAGTAACAAGATGCTGATGGAGTTGCCTCGTATTACTATTAGAATCCTGCTATTTATTTTCAATGGCATTTTACGACTGGAGTATTATCCACACAGCTGGAAACTTGCCATGATCAAAATGGTTCCAAAGGCGGGCAAAGATCTTACCAAGGCTTAGTCATATAGGCCAATAAGTTTATTGTCAACAATTTCAAAACTCTTCGAAAAGCTGCTCATGACAAAATTGTCCCCAATTCTAACTGATAATGGGTGCATACCGGACCATCAATTTGGTTTTAGAAGTCAGCATAGTACCGTTCAACAATGTCATAGATTGGTTCATTTCATAAGAAGATCATTTGAAGAAAAAAAGTATTGTTCTTCCCTCTTTATTGATGTCTCTCAGGCATTTGATAAAGTGTGGCATGAAGGCCTAATTTTAAAATTGAAGGCATATCTGCCAATAAATATTGTAAATCTTTTGGAAAGTTATATTCTTGCCCGGAAGTTCACTGTTGTGGAAGGAGACTTCATGAGTGAGCCCGAAACTATCTCATCCGGTGTGCCACAGGGGAGTATACTGGGGCCAGTTTTGTATTTGATTTATACCTGTGACATGCCTTTGAGCAGTAATATCCTCACTTCTACTTTTGCCGATGATACAGCCTGCCTTTGTATGCACAAAAACCCTCACGAGGCATCCCGATATCTTCAGGAACATATTAACCTGTTGGAGCTGTGGTTGAACTTATGGAGAATAAAAGTAAATGAACAAAAGTGTGTTCATGTCACATTTACCCTACGAAGAGACACTTGTTCCCCCATTCGAATCAACAATCAAGTTGTTCCTCAACATTCACAGATGAAATACCTTGGTATACACCTTGACCGACAGCTTACATGGAAACACCACATTGACTCTAAGCTGACACAAATGAAGCTTAAATTAACCCAGATACATTGGCTGATTGGTAGACATTCAACTCTCAGTCTGGATTGTAAACTTTTAATATACAAGTCGCTTTTGAAACCCATATGGTGCTACGGAATTCAGCTATGGGGCACTGCTTCAGCTTCCAATGTAGAGAGAATACAACGAATACAAAACAAAATTTTAAGGTTAATAACATCGGCTCCATGGTACATGAAAAATTCAATTTTACATCGTGATTTAAATATACCACTTGTGACCGCTGAAATAGCAAAATATGCTGGAAAATATTTAACAAAACTCGAGTTCCATCCTAATCCCCTTGCTCGTAATATCTTGAACTTTACTGGACACATCCGCTTAAAAAAGAGGGACACTAGGGCCTTAATACGCAACACTCCAGATGAAAATTTTTGAAAATATTTTTGTGCTTAACACGACATTTATGTATTATTAATTACTATCACTAAGTTTATGTCCGACACTGGTTGGGCCTAATGATTATATATATACTTAAGATTTGAATACTTATTGTTAGTTCGGTTTTGAAGATACTATAAATAATTATTAGTGAGTGAAAAAAAAAGTTTGAAGTGTTTTTTATTCAACTTTGTCGGATAAGATCGCCATTAATTTTATTTTATTTTTATATAATTGAATTTATTTAATATTAATTTGTTTTAATTAATTTGTTACGGGCCACCCTAATATAGACTTGTTACAGTTTTTTTTTTTTTTCAATTGGACCAGTACTTAGGGGATGACCCCTATTTATGCAGTGCATTGTGCTGGAACTAGGAAAATAGGATAGGGTGAGGAGGATAGCGGGAGTAGTGCTTATGGATATTCGACTTGAATCTCTCCACGCTGGGTATGGCAGGAAAGACATCTGCAGGGAGCTCGTTCCACATACGAGCTGTTCGATCAAAGAACGAATTATTTCTGAAATGCGTAGTGCGATTCGCTGTTATATCGACCACAAATGGATGTGCTCTTAATGAGGAACGTGTTGCTCGTAAGTAGGAGCGGATCTCGGGAATATGTTCCCTTACCTCATCAGAGCACAGTCCATTGAAGTAACGATAAAATAGCGTAACACAACCCACGTTGCGACGATGCTCCAGTGAGTCAATAGAGTTGGCTACACTATTGTCACCTATGAGTCTTTTCGCCCTCTCCTGAACTCGGTCCAGTAGCTTCAAAATAGACTTTGAAGCACCGGCCCATACATGAGAGTTGTATTCCATTTTCGGCCGGATGTAGGTGGTATAAATAGTGAGGATATCAGAAGGGGTGAAGTATCTCTTACACCGTCTTAAAAAACCGAGGCACTTGAATGCTTCTTTGGCGATATGAAAAATGTGCTCAGACCATCGAACATCGCACTGAATTTTCATGCCCAGAACATCAAGGGCTTTTGATTCCTCAATATTTATATCACCCATAATTACAGATGGAGCAGCATTTACGGTCATACGTTTATGCGTAAGCATACAGCACTGAGTCTTCCGGGCATTGAAATCGACCCGATTCGCATGACCCCATTCGGAGATTGTTGCAAGATCTGACCATATTTTGCCTTATAGCCCTAATCTCCAACGGACTTGGCCTATGGTCAAATGAGTAAGAATGGCTAATGCTGCTGTCATCTGCAAATGAGTAGATAGGGTTGGAAGTTTTACAAAGTAAGTCATTAAGAAAAATGAGAAACAGGGTAGGAGAGAGAACGGAGCCTTGTGGTACCCCTAAATTTATCTTGAACTCGTCTGATGTGATCCCATCTATAACAACTCGTATAGTGCGATCACTGAGGAAGCTCGATATAAACCGAGTGAGGCCATTACCAACACCAAAAGCAATTAGTTTTGCCAGAAGTGCCCCATGCCGGACTCTGTCAAATGCCTTGGAGATATCCAGAGCCACCACCTTACTTTCGCCAAAATGGTGCATGGAATGACACCATTTCTCCGAGAGGAGTGCTAGTAGGTCACCAGTAGAGCGTCCCCTACGAAAACCATACTGCTGCCCCTAGCAGCAAGAGCTAAAGCACGAAGGCGCTGCTCGTAGTGAGCTTTTTCGCGTCTTAGTACTCTGGCACACGAAGATCTCGCCTTTTTGCGCAGCGAGTCAGTATCTGGATTCTTATTTTTACGCCAGATATTGAAAGCTTCCTCTCTGGATCTGACTGCATCTTTGCACGTCTGATTAAACCAAGATTTGGATCTCTGTTTAATCACTATTTGCTTTTTTGGAATGAAAGCTTTCATTCCTAGCAAAGTTATATTTTCTACCATTTTTGCCATGGCATTTACGTCACTGTCTTGGAAGCAAAGTTTCCAATTGAAATGCCGAAAGAAATTGTTGAGCTCTGCCCAATGAGCCTTTTCATAGATATATTTTAATCGTCTCGTAGCCGGTCGTGAGGCGTTATGAATTGCTGAGAACGAAAAGGAGGCAGATATGGTACAATGATCCCAGTTGCCGAGAGGTGCATTTACGCTTACTTCATACTTTTGAGGGTGCGAAGTGAGGAAAAGATCGAGAGTATTGTTTTGGTGCCCTTCAACACATGAGATATGTGTTGGTTCATTAACTAATTGCACGAGGTGGTTGTGCGCGGCGAACAACTCAACATAACGGCCTTCTGGAGTTGTTTGACCTGAATGGCGAAGCCACGATATGTTGTGAACATTAAAATCACCAGCAACAACGATTTCACTGTTCGGACAACTCTCGAGGATCTTTGGTATGGAGTCAGATAGGGCTTCGAAGTTATATATAGTTTTTTCCCTTTCTGTGTTTGGGCTTCTGTAAAGAAATCCGAAGTGCAAAATATGTGACCTGATCATGAATTTAACCCAGAGACAGTTGAATTCTGGATCAAATGAGCCTAGGGATTGCTGGCACTGGTACACAACATTATTGCGTATATAAACCACAAGACCCCTGTGAAGATTAAAAAGGGATAGGAGGTGATACCCAGGTAGGTGAAAATCCTGTGGATCAGCATTTTCAGACACCTGAGTCTCACATAAGGCGAAAACATCCGGTCGATGGAGACAAACATGAGCATAAACGGAAAAAAAATTCGCCCTTAATCCTCGTATTTCGTGTACCAGAAGTATTAGTTGCTGCTTGACGACTATCCGGTGATCAGTGTTATACCTTCATCACCCAACAGTCAGGCAACAACTAACACAGTGGCACCAGTAAAACAAAATTAATGTATTAAGGGGCTTAGGATGGAAGTACACAATGACACTCTCGAACGGGGACATAAAAGCCCTGATCTGGTCATTTTGGGCCGAAGTACCAACACTTGTCTAGAGTGCCAGCACAGCTCTCTCTGAGTAATGTTCATTGTTGTGTTGTTTTTTTTTGGTTTATTATTATTGGTACTGTTTATTTTTTTTTTTTTTTGTTATATCAGTTCTATATACATATATTTATTGTTTGTTTGATTTTAGTTTTGTTGTTTTATTTATTTATTTTGCCGAAGCAACAACAAATTACATGAATATTCTTATTAGATCAATATATTTGTGTATTTTTGTTGGTATATTTATGTTTTTTGATCTTCAGCAAAAGTAAGTAAAAGGAACAATGTCAGTAACGATTGCAGCGCAGCAGTAGTTGTTTACTCCAACATTCCATTCAGCCACTGCATTGTTGTTGACATTCCTTTTGCTTAAAGTTAATGCCGTTAGATTTTGTTTTATATTTTGTGGTCCGACAATTAATATATTGTAAATTAAGTTAGTTGATAATAAGAAACAGAATAATAAAGTTCAAGTAATTCGCACTTGAAACTTAAACTTAAATCGGTTTTTGTTTTTAAACATTAGTGAACTACTTCTAAACAAAGTTTCTGTGATACATTTTGGCGACCGTGACAGGACGGTCTGTAATAAGTGATACTACATAGATTACCAGTTAATTCGTGAGCCGTAAGCAGTACTTTTTTTGTTCGAGCTACGAGAAAGTGACAAATTTTATTGGAGCCTTATAAGTGTGGTTCATCGTAATTTCAAATTTGTTGCTCTATCAATACGCTTATCAATTGCTGTTATTACGGAGAATTTGGGCTACAACTTATTACAGCCGACCGAATATTTGTGGAAGAAAGTTACATTTGGTAATTTTTTCAAGCGGAAACTTTTATCGTCGTTAGTGGTTCACAATATTTTCGAAATTTCTACACTTTTGTTTCGAAAGTTGTACATAACTTCAAAGCGTTATATACAATCGAGATCCGTTAGTTTCATATAACTGTTCATATATATTGTCGTTCAATCCCTGAAAGACAATGGCCAACAACAACGCTGATGGTGTGACAGAGGCTCCTGCTGCGAGCTCAGAGTTGGTAATGCTAAAACAACAACGCAGCAACATGAAGAAAAACATCACCAATATTCAAAAAAAGGTAGAAAAAGATGGCGACAATGCTGACTCCACCATTTTGGAATGTAGGCTTCAAATTTTGGAGTCATATTTTAAACAGTTATGTCACATTCAAGGGCAAATCGAAAAACTTAACCCTACAGATGCTGCAAGGAGTGATTTGGAAGAAATTTTTATTGTTGCTAAGGCAAAAATAATGGGTTTACTGAACAAACAACGTGGCTCTATGCAAATGGATCAAACGTTATTCAACGCTTCAGTTTCTTGTACCCAACATCATACTCGTTTGCCTTCACTTAAGTTGCCCAAGTTCGATGGAAAATATGGTGATTACAAACGTTTCATCACCACATTTAACAACATGGTACATGGAAATTCTTCGATAACTAGCGTCGACAAATTTAATTATTTATTAAATTGTTTGTCGGGTCCAGCTTTAGCAGTTGTGGAACCATTTCAGGTAACCGAGGAGAATTACCCAAAGGCGCTAAAGAGGCTGGAGGACCGATACGATAACAAGGTGCTCATATTTCTAGAACATATTTCTACGTTGTTCAATATTACTTCGATGTCCAAGGGTGACAGTAATTCATTACGAAACATCATTGATACTGTTGCAGCAATTCGTGGTTCGCTTCTATCGCTCGGGTCAGAGATGGATGTTCTTAATGGATTTCTGACTCATATTGTTTTATCAAAATTGGACGCGGATTCTAAAATAAGCTATGATGAAAAACAAGATTTCAAATCGTTGCCCTCGTGGGATACCTGCTATAATATTTTAAGCCATCGCTGTCAGTTTTTGGAAAGTCATGGAAAAAAGGTTGAAGTACATGACAAATCGAAAGGTGCAACCTCAAAGCCAAACACCTACAAGTCGCCTCATACCTTTGTAAACTCAAACTCGAATTGTGCATACTGTAGCTCTTCGGATCACAACATATCAACATGTTCATCGTTTTCATCGCTTTTTGTTCCCGAAAGATTTAATTTTATAAAAGGTAATAATTGCTGCATCAATTGTCTCCGTATAGGTCATATGGTGTCGAAATGCTTATCGAAATCCCGTTGTCGTGTATGCCACTCTCTGCATCATACTCTGTTGCACAAATATTCTGGTTCTGCACAGGCTGATAATTCAACATCACAAATGCAACCTCAAACATCTGTTGGAAATCAAAACAACCCAGTCTCATTCGTAGTCCGCGCATTCAAACGAGCGATCATCCCCACTGCTGTTGTTCTTTTAAAGGATTCCACTGGCACCTTTCATTCGGTAAGAGCTCTGCTTGATTCGTGTTCGGAAATTAATTTTATTTCAGACGAAACTACAAAAAGATTCCGATTGAAGTCTCAGCCGTATTATCAAGAAGTTTCTGGAATTGGCGAAGTGCGCACAAACATTAAATCATCTGTTTGCGCTACAGTAAAATCTCGTGTGAGTTCATTCCAGTGGTCCTCTAATTTTGCAGTTACTAAATCAATATCAGCCCGGCAGCCTGGTGAGTACATTCAAACATCTCATTGGGAAATACCACAAGCTTTAGAACTAGCAGATCCTTTGTTTTACAAACCACAACATATTGATCTATTAATTAGTACCGAAATATTTTTCGATTTATTGCTCAATAACCGAATTTCATTGGGAGAAGGTATGCCGTGCCTCACTAATACAGTTTTTGGATGGATAGTTGGTGGAACTTTTAACGCGGGAGCTAGATCTTCATTGCCCACATGCAATCTTGCCACTAATTCCTCAAACATTGACTCCATTTTGGCCAAGTTTTGGGAAGTTGAGGAGTACGCTAATTCTCCAGCAAAATATTCACCGGAAGAAGAAGAATGCGAATGTCATTTTACGGAAAACGTGCGCATAGATCAAAATTGCAGAATTGAAGTTCGTTTGCCGTTCAAGAAGTCGCCCGAAATATTAGGAAACTCATTTGAAATGGCTCGTAGACGTTTTCTGTCGATCGAAAGACGATTGGAACGTGATGCAACTCTAAAATCAATGTATGTCGAATTTATGGAAGAATATTTATCGCTTGGACATATGTCGCCCTACAATAAGTCTTTGAGTGGCCCGAATTACTTCATTCCACATCATTGTGTTCTTCGGCCACAAAGTACTACAACAAAAATCCGAGTCGTCTTCGATGCGTCGGCTCAAACTTCGTCGAATCATTCGCTTAATGATATTCTAATGGTAGGCCCTACAATTCAGCAGGACCTTATTACAACGCTCTTTTCGTTTCGCTTAAATAAATTTGCTCTCACCGCAGACATATCTAAAATGTATCGCCAGTTTCGTGTCGATGAGCGTGATGTAAAATATCAGCTCATATTGTGGAGAAGCAACAAAGAACAAGAATTAAAAGTGTTTCAGCTGAACACTGTCACTTATGGTTTATCGTCGGCTCCATTTCTAGCAATACGTACGCTTGGCTCGCAAGTTCTTCGTGATGACCTCTATGTCGATGACGTTCTTACTGGATCGAACAACGTGGAAACGTTGCTAAGAAAGAAACACGAACTTGTGAAAATTCTTGAATTACATGGTCTAGAGTTAGCAAAATGGAACAGCAACTATGGCAACATTACCAACACGCAAGATGACGAAATTCAATTTAAAATGGCTGAGGATGACGTCACCAAAACATTAGGTATGTCTTGGAAACCAAAAATTGATATGTTTTGTTTTCGATTTCAGTTGCCCAAGGCTGTCGCCCCCACGAAGAGATCCATTTTGTCAGTCGTTGCAAAAATTTACGACTTACTTGGACTTTTGAGTCCAATTGTTGTTCGTGCCAAAATTCTACTCCAGGAGATATGGGTCCAAAATTGTAACTGGGATGATATCATTAGTAATCCCCTTAAATCACTTTGGCTACAAATTCAACAAGATCTCGAAAATATAGAAAAAATTGAGGTACCTCGATATGTGCTTACTACCCTAGAACACAGAGGAGAAATTCATGGTTTCGCTGACGCTTCTCAACGAGCATACGGTTGCTGTATTTACTATCGCGTTCGCATTGATGGTGATTACAAAACTTCTCTTTTGATCGCAAAATCTAAGGTTGCTCCTATCAAGGCCCAATCACTTCCTCGCCTCGAATTATGTGCTGCTGTTTTGTTAAGCAAAACTTGGCACAAAATCAAACCGAAAATTGAAAAATTCGTTTCATCAATCTATTTTTGGACAGACTCGAAAATAGTCCTACAATGGCTCAAATTACATTCATCAACTTTACAGTGTTTCGTCGCTAATCGAGTCTCAGAACTACAAGAAAACACTAGAGGTATTTTTTGGAGACACGTTCCTTCGAAAAGCAACCCAGCGGATATCGTTTCCCGGGGTTGCAGTGCTCAGGATTTGCCCCATACAATTTGGTTCAGAGGTCCTACTTTTCTTCAGGAACACAATTCAAATTGGCCACCTACTATAGAAGACACATCCGTTAGCCCATTGGAACGGAGAAAGGCAGCTGTTTTTAAATACTCTGACGTCACATCAAGCATCATAGAAGGCGTTATCGATAAGCATTCATCATATTTTAAAATTATTCGAATAATTGCTTATATTTTTCGTTTATTCAACAGATGCCCAGTAGACCGTTCATTGAAGCCCCAGGACCTTATTCATCTTCAACCTATCGAGCTAGACCACATTTTCTTTCGAATCGCTGCTCACATTCAGCGATATTATTTTACAGATGACTTGAATGCTATGGCTAAAGGAAGAATTGTTCATCCATCACTGCAGAAATTATCTCCATTTCTCCATGAAACCAATGTTGGCAGCGGTTTCGTCAATTTAATTCGAGTTGGTGGACGATTATCAAATGCTCCAATTCCGTATGATGCACGGTTTCCAGTTTTGTTGCCCAAAAATCATCGTTTCGTGAAATTATATATTGAACATTTGCATCGAAGTCATTTGCATGCAGGTCCTAAGGTTTTACTGGGCATCTTGCGCCAGAAGATCTGGATAATCAACGCTAGAGACGTAGTTAGAAAGGTTGTTCGTGACTGCGTTCACTGCTTTCGCTATAAACCGAAATTGTTAGAGCAAATCATGGGTAATTTACCAGCTGACCGCTTCATAGCTCAACGTCCGTTCATAATTACCGGCGTGGATTTTTGTCGCCCTTTTCTAACGTCTTATCGTATTCGAGGTAGAGTTCCATACAAAACTTATATTGCCGTTTTTGTTTGTTTTAGTTCAAAGGCAACGCATCTAGAACTGGTGTCAGACTTGTCCACCAACAACTTCATTTTGTGCCTCAAACGTTTCGTTGGTCGCAGAGGAATACCACAGAAGCTTTATTGCGATAACGCAACTAATTTTGTTGGAGCTCACAATAAGCTACATGAGTTGAAGCAGTTGTTTTTTCGTGAGAGCATGGCTCATGAAATACGAACATATTCATCCCAAACGGATTTGAATTTTGTTTTATACCCCCTCGTGCTCCACACTTCGGTGGCCTATGGGAGGCTGCCGTGAAATCTGTAAAAACACTCCTCGTAAAAAATATTGCCCAAGCCTACCTCACTTTTGAAGAATTGCAGACCTTTATCATCGAAGTCGAAGCAATTTTGAATTCACGCCCAATTTGCCCATTGTCAGATGACCCTAATGACGGCGAAGCGCTTACACCAGGCCATTTGCTTATTGGCTCATCACTAGTCGCTTTACCAGATCAAAACTTTGATGCTACCAAACAAACGTCGCTCAACCGTTGGCAACGTATTTCATTTTTAAAGCAACAGTTTTGGCATTTGTGGTCACGTGATTACATTTCATCGCTGCAACAACGTTCAAAATGGTACCACATACAACCTAACATCACGGAAGGGCAACTAGTCGTAATTCATGAGGACAACACTCCACCGCAACAATGGCTATTAGCTCGAGTAACCAAAACTATAGCTGGCTCTGATGGACGAGTTCGAGTGGTTGAGTTAAAATCAAAAAATGGCTTATTTCTTCGTCCAATACAAAAGGTGGCTCCCTTACCCTCTTAATTAATTTGTTACGGGCCACCCTAATATAGACTTGTTACAGTTTTGCCGAAGCAACAACAAATTACATGAATATTCTTATTAGTTTCGTTGGATCAATATATTTGTGTATTTTTGTTGGTATATTTATGTTTTTTGATCTTCAGCAAAAGTAAGTAAAAGGAACAATGTCAGTAACGATTGCAGCGCAGCAGTAGTTGTTTACTCCAACATTCCATTCAGCCACTGCATTGTTGTTGACATTCCTTTTGCTTAAAGTTAATGCCGTTAGATTTTGTTTTATATTTTGTGGTCCGACAATTAATATATTGTAAATTAAGTTAGTTGATAATAAGAAACAGAATAATAAAGTTCAAGTAATTCGCACTTGAAACTTAAACTTAAATCGGTTTTTGTTTTTAAACATTAGTGAACTACTTCTAAACAAAGTTTCTGTGATACAAACTTCATAAAAAAAATTTAAATTTTCACAGCAATATTAATAAACAAAATTTTTTTCACTTTGCCAAAAATTTCAATTAGGTTTTGGCAGATCTCACTTGTATAAAAAAACATTAAAAAATACAACAATTTTGTTTATGTTCGAAAACACAAAGTTGCCCTATAAACTAAAGTTTGATATGTCAATATTTTTTTGACTAAATCTTAATGCATTTAGATCTTATTGAAAAAGAAAAATGAAATTTTTAAGGAAATTAAAACTAATTTCATATACAGCTCAATTATAAATATTCCCAGGGAAATGATTCCCTGGGAATTCATTTTGCCCTCGAATAAAATCCTCCTATTCTAAACACTCGGGGAAGGGAATAACAAGGGAGAGAGAATTTCGTATTTTCGAAGTCAGCTGTTTATGTTTCAGCTGGTTTGTTTTGTCTAAAAATTTGCAATTATTTTATCAATAACAAAAGTGTTTAGCAACAAAAAAAAACAATAGACATAAAAATTATTAAAAAATAAAATAAAAATGTTTAGTGTGGCATTTGTGATGGCGGTTGATGCAGAAAACCATGAAACGCGGCAACAGGACAATAAGCAGCTAAGGCTAGAACGGAAAATCTTACGTGATGCCAGTAACCCATTTGACTTGCCGCAAACTTTGTAAGTACATAAAAAGCTATTATTTCCATTTTTAAATGAGGGTTTTTCTTTTCGAAGGTTTGAAAAATACTACAGGGTAAACAAACCGGCTTTCAAATACTTATTAGACCTGTTGACATCCCACCTTCAGCCAAGACGTAAGTCGTTTGGAATATTGCCAATAGTAAAATTAAGTGCAGTGCTCCCTCCAACAATAAGCATTTATATTACAATAGGAAGGGATTCTACAGCTTAAATGTAATGCTGGTAAGTCTTTCCCTGGTTTTTTATATTGAAGATAGGATTTATATAACTTTTTATCGAAAATACAAAAAAAATATTTACAGGTCTGTGACCATGAGCTGAGGATTCAGTACGTCGACGCCTCTCATCACGGAGCTTGTCATGACTCCTTCATTTGGAATTCCAGCGACCTACGAGCTCACCTTGAACAAGAATATTTAACCCTTATCCTGTACTTCAAAAATAAAACGTATATGGTATTAGTGGGTCAATTTTGCCCAATACAAAATAATCAAATATTTATTCAGTCTTTTTGTTTTTTATACATTCATTACATATAATTTTGGTCTCAAAATTCGTTTTTCAAATAAATTTTTCACATTCGCAACATTTATTTGCATATTTGGTGCTGTTGGATCGACTTGGACAAAAGAAACAACGTCCCCTTTTTAAGTTTTTTGCTTGCGAAACTTCAGCTGAATCCTTTCGAAGACTTTACACGAATGCTTTAGCAGGGCTACTTTGTGGCATATTCGGTCTACGAGATATTTCACCGATTATTAGATCCATACTTGTCTTCCAAGAAAATGCGCCGCTTATACTTTTTATTTTCATTACCGTTTGGATTAATCTTTAGAAAAACTACGTAAGTATTATTAGCGGATATATCCATATTGTAAAATAGCGCTAGAGGCTATCGGTTAGTTCTCCTTTTGCATGCATAAGTTCTTATACCCCCAATTTCGTTTGATTATAAAAGTGACTTATTTCTGGCTTTTTGGAGCTTGCTCTAATTTCTTCGTCATGATGTAATATGCTAAGCAAAACCACTGATCGTTTTTTTATTAGTTACATATCCCACTAAAGTTGTTTTGTTCTCGTTGTCGAAGAAGAAATTTGCATAGTTCTCTGGTTTGTTTTTTAATTGCAAAATTTTTTCTGGCAAAAAAGTTTTTTCAGACAGTGCCAACCAGTGTGATACTTCGTATCAACAACTCAATACCCAGTTCATGTGAGGTGAAAAAAGGTGAAAAAATTTTTACAAGTTACATTATGCTCTTTCAAATCTTTAATTAGGCCCGAAACAACGCGGCACCCTTGATCTTTCTCTGGCTTACAGATCCTGTCTTTTCCTGTATACACCAGTAAGGACCATGCATAGTTTGTTTCTACATCGCACAACGCCCAAATTTTTATAAAATTTTTCCTGGTTTTGAGGGTATGTATTGATTCAATGGGCATCGTCCACGATATGTTACGAGCTGCTTATCCACTGTCACATATTTACAAGGATTAAAGATTTTTCTTAGATTCGTTTCCCAATGGCTCCAAAAATCTCTTATGGGAACAAGTTTATCACGGAATCGTCTTTCGCTTCTTTCCGACTTTTTATGAAACCTAATTACACGTGATATATTTTGAAATGGTGGATTTGAATAGCGGTCTGCCTTTGCATTCGTCCCATAGATACTCTAAAGCTTCACCATGAGATTTGCATATACCAGCCAACAAAAGAAGTCCGACATATGCTTCAATAGTTATATTGTCTACAGTTATCTAATTATTTTAATATACTGATTGACCTATACGAATTGATTGAATAAAGGTTAGTCTATAAATACATTATCATTTATAGTCACCTTGTAAATTAGTCATATTAGCTACTAATTTCATAAGATCACTAGACATAAATAACAGAAAAGATGATTTTACGCTATCAGCACTTGAAATAGCATAACGCGTTGCGCCAGGAGTCAGATTTACTATGTCCTGCTTAGAAAATCTTCCAATATCTTTTATTGTAGATGTTTGTGACCATAAATATTTCGAATTTTTTGATGGATGCATTGATACTTCATTTGTAGTTTCATCAAGAATTTCGCAAATATCCGCGCTGGAGCACAACGAGGAGTTGGGGTCATAATCAGATGCAGCTTCAGAAACGAAGTTGGTTTCATCTTCACTTGATGTGTCCTGAGGGTTTTCGCCATCTGAGTCTGATTGCATAAGAAAAGTTCTTATCTTCTCTGGATGCTAGCCATGATGTTGAAAACGCAAAAAAAGTTGTTACTAAGCTCGTATCACATGCGCAAATTGATTTTGTTGCATTGGGTAATTTTGACCCAAGTGTACCATCTGCATAATTTTTTTACACACGGTTTGTTAAATGATCTACAAAAATTATATTTAAAATTTTAGTAGTATTCGCTAAAAAAATAATTGTACAAAAGTTTTAAGAAAATCCGCCCAGTATTTAAGGAATAAATGAGCAATAAAAACCGTTTGGGCAATTTTGACCCATTAATACAGGATAAGGGTTAAGAGGCGGCAGCAATTATTGGCTCCTGGGTAAATTTTTCAATGACAATAGAATGTATTCATTAATTAATAGTAGATTTTTTTTCCAGGAGACGCAGGATATTCTCTGGAACCATGGCTTATGACCCCACATAGATGTCCACAAGAAGAGTCAGTTGAAATTAAGTTCAATGAAGTCCATTCCAAATGCCGTAATGTGATTGAACGCACTAATGGCGTCTTGAAAAATAGATGAAGGTGCATTCTTGGGGCTAGGGAACTACATTATGCTCCTGAAAAGGCAGCTAAAATAACAAATGTTTGCTGTGCTTTGCATAACATCTGCATTCATTTTAAATGCAATAGTGATGTAAACGATGCCGAAACTGTTGGTAATTTTAGCATACAAGATAGTGATGAAGTAGCATCCTTAGCCTCAACACAGTATTTGTCCGTTGCCCAAAATATAAGAAATAACATTGGAAATAATCTGTAATA
The DNA here is from genome assembly GCA_963681545.1 of Germaria angustata. Taxonomy (NCBI): domain Eukaryota; kingdom Metazoa; phylum Arthropoda; class Insecta; order Diptera; family Tachinidae; genus Germaria; species Germaria angustata. The sequence continues at coordinate 21,336,453 of OY813003.1, forward strand.
AATTTCTAATTTGATTAAACTACTTATGCACTTACATACATATGTATATAAATATTTGCACATTTTATTAATAAATAATGAAACAAATGTATTACTTATTAAAATTATTTGGAAAATTTATTATCACATTTTATAAAATAAAAAATGCTTCAGAAAGAAAAAATAAATTACATATAAAAACTAGAAAACAAAAATATTAATTATTTAGAGAATTCACTTAAAAAAAAAGAAAACAAAAAACTTTAATTAAAAACTAAAACAATTCATGCAGGTACATTTGTATCACATACTTTTTTCTTAAAATCTATGTTTTAAGTCTTCTAACTCCAACAGTCGACGGTTTTTTTCCATTTTATCTTCTACTTCTCTTAGTCTTAATTTTTCAATGAATAAATTATGTCGCTTTTGCTCCTTCAGATCTTTTTTTAGATCGTAAAGACGGTCTATAGAGCGATATATTTTTTTAAAACTTAGCTGCTGCTCCTCCATGACTTTCAGCATCTTGTTTTGAATTGAAATCTCCTCTGCTAGGACGTCACTAGCAGAAACTTGAGTGTTGATTTTAAATTTTTTCGCCGGCGGCTTTTGTGGTGTATTATCTGCATCACTGCTTTCAACCACCATGTCGTCTACCATTAAAAACTCCATTAAAGCGTGTGGCACGCTCTCTGAATTTTTTTTGTGGTGGTGGAAGAGCCTAACCCAAACGTATTGGCTACACCTTCCACAGATTCCTTCATCCCAATTAAAGAGTAGATTGCCTCTTCGTTTGGGGAAAATCTGTGCTCCATATTGAGGCCGCCACCAGTTCCTCTGCATAACTTCAGATTTTGTGCCGCTTTGTGTCGCACGTACTTTTTCTGATCGCACCACACCTGAAAAATGTTTTGCACTTTCACCATTTGTGTATATTGAATAGTATTATTTTTGTGTTATCCATACCTTCTTCCACTCGGCAATACTTTTTGATGGTGGTCCTGCTGCGTTCAATTCCGGCTCCAAATTGCGCCATACCCGGTTAAGCTCCTCTTTGCTTCCCTTAAATCATCCACGCGCAATATCTGGGTGGGATTGCATTGCATTTAAAAGAATGTCTAACTGCTTCTTGTTCGTTGTTTTTGACCTAAAATAAATGACGATATTATTAAATTTTTTCATAAAAAATTGTAAATACTTACATTTTTGGCACAGCTCTCTTACAATTTTTTGGCGGAATTATTCCCAAAATTTGTCATCACATTCTCCCTTTAATTGACATTCGTAATACCTACTTTTTTCCCCGGGAAGAGTTTCCCGTTTTCGAAGTTCGTTTACAATAAGGGGAAAGGGAAAAGAGAACGAATTCCCAGGGAGATTTTATTTAGAAAAGGGGAACAGGGAATAGGGAAAAAATTTCCAGGTAATTGTTATTCATAATCGGGGTGATATGTATATATAGATCTATGTAAACAATAATTATAATAATACGATTGCATTTAGTTGTAAAATCGCAATGTAATAATCAGGCAATACTTTGTTTTAACAACATATGGTGCCAAGATAACGTAGTCGATATTCTTATAGCCGGCTAACAGCCGCGGTGATAAATAACACAACTAGAAGAAGCAGAGAATAAAATTAACAATCTCTTTTAAAAAATTGTAAAATCAAAGCCAGCTTGTAAGGTCTTTGTATTTGTTGATGTGAATTTAAACTACAAGAGCATGTTTCATGTTCAAAAGTTGTACCATGTAACCGTATATCAAATCAAGCAGATCAACCAAAAGCAAATAATTTTATTTTCATTCTATGTTTCTTTAAGAGTATTAATTTTGTTTTTATTCGCGTAGAAAATTAATTAAAAAATTTTAATATCTTTGTTTTCATACTCTGTAAATTGTTTTAGTTTCGTACATAATTTGTTAATTTTTTGCAACTTTTTTGCCGACAGCCGTCGATCTTTGCGTAGCCGCCGTCGACATCGTCTTTTGCCATCGGCTTCGCCCTCTGAAGAAGGTTCTTCTCAAAACATAAGAAAAATAAAACAACACACCGTAAAGGCCATGTCACATACAACTTTTGCTTCGCGTTGCGTTACAGCTTCGCTTTGACATTTAAGTTGAAATGTACATACTTATACGAAACATGCCACATAAAACACTTTTAGCGCAGCGTGACGCAAAAAGTTCGGCAACTCTCAACTTTTTGCGTGCTTTGACAATCAAAGTTATGTATGTATGTATGTATGTTGGAATATGATATGAAAACGTGATGTGATATGAAAAATACTTATTTTTTATTTTTAAAATTTATTTCCTGTTGAAGAATATGAGCTTGTTTTTTTAAACTAATTTATAAAATAGTACCTATTTGCATGCTATATGTAAGTATATAGCATAAGATTATTTTATTGTAAAAAATCAGTGGCAGCGTATTATTAATGACAATAAAAAGCTTTATATTGTATAGTGGTGTATTTTCAATAAACTACAATAGGTGATAACAAAATAAACACACAAAAGCAAATAATATTTTGACTTTAATTTTTATAATAAAAAATAATTAGCAAAATTCATATCCACCTTTTTGGTAAACACACAATGAGCGCATTGTGTCAAAGTTTTCATTGTGTCATACACCTTTTGCGTTACGCTTTTCTGTCAAAGTTAAAAACGTCACGCAACGCTACAAAGTTTTATGTGACACGGCCTTAAAAGAGTGAACAGATAAATTTCTATATTTTTTGGATTGCTAAAAAGATTTTAACATTGGCATTTTTATATTTTAATTTTCACGATTATTTTTCGATACAATCAAGAAAATAAATTATAAGTTTTAAAATCAGATTTACATGTTTCACATTTAGATTTTTTTTTCGAACATAAACTTCGAATATATGTATATATACAGTGAGCCAATTAAGTTTAAGTACACCCTACACAGAGCAGAACAAAAGCATGAAACATAGTTTTTTTCTTTTAAAAATTTAACAAAACATATTTATTTTTCAAATATATATTGAGGAACATAAACTCAGTCTCTTCGTTTAAACAAAAAAATTCTAAAAAAAAATGCAAAACAACATCATAGTGTCATTAATTCATATCAAAAAAGTTTAAGTAAAAAGTTTAGTAAAAAATATATAAATGGGAAACAAAAAGTGATGTCAATATTTAGTAGGTCCTCCGTTAGCATTTATTACTGCTTGTAGGCGTCGAGGCATGCTTGCAACTAATCCTTTGGTATCATTTACTGTTATTTTGGCCCATTCTGTTGACAAAGCATGTTTTAGAGACTCCTTCGAACTGATGGCATGCTTTCTAATGCGTTTTTTCAACAAATCCCAGACATGTTCGATGGGGTTAATATCTGGTGATTGCGGGGGTGTATGTAGTTTCTTGCAGTTGTACAGAAGCCATTCCTTGACCAAGTATGACGTGTGTTTGGGGTCATTATCCTGCTGGAAAAGGAATGTGCTTTCTTCTAACCCCAACAGAGATGCGCTTTGTTTTAGATTATTTCGTAGAGTGTTTATCCATCGAATTTTCTATAAACACCATTTATCCCACACCTGCTGCAGCTATACACCCCCACACCATGATGCTACCCCCACCGTGTTTGACGGTAGGAATTAAATTTTTTACACGCATTTCCTCGTTGGGCTTTCTCCATATTTTGTTCGCTCCATCCGGCCCAAAGATATTGTATTTGGATTGATCGCTAAATAGTATATTGTTCCAAAACAGATCCGGCTTATGCACATGCTCCTTTGCGAAATCCAACCTTTTTTTCTTATTAACAGCGGATATTATTGGCTTTTTACGAGGCGTTCGGGCATTGTAACCAGATCTGTGCAGAACATTTCTAATTGTTTGCGAGTGAACACTTGTATTTGTGCTTTTAAAAAATTCCTCCCGTGATTTAGGAGCTGATTTTTTTGGGATCTGCTTTAACTGCATTTATAATTTGGCGTTCTTCGCGCTTTGAAATTTTTTTTTGGACGACCAGGCCGCGACTTTGTATGCAAATTTCCATTTTTTTATGAATTAATAATCGTTTGCACGCTTGTGTGGGTTTTACCAAAAATTTTTCCTATTTCACGTAAAGACTTCTTTTCTAAATATATTTTCAAGATCAACTTTCTCACTTCAATTGATATTTCTTTTCCTTTACCCATTTCGTAATATCTATTGCAGTGCCAATACCCAACTATAACAACTGTCAACTTAAAATGCTTTCATTGACATTGTTGCATTTTATTCAAAAAGAGTTTTTTGAAAAAATAGAAGAGAATAGCTCTCATAAGCTGGGAATGTATGTAAATTTTTTGCGTCGTAATTAGTACCCTTTGGAACTTTTTTTGTATTTTTTTTTTTACAAAAGCAACCAGAATAACACAATAAAGCATTCTCAAAACATAGGCCTTTAACATCATTTTTGACACAAACAAAACTGATTTTAAGAGGAAAAATTTGAAAATTTTTAAATTTTTTAAATAATAGCACGGTGTACTTAAATTAAATTGGCTCACGTACACGTAATTTATAATATAAGAGCAATAGCAGGAAAGTCCTGTTTGTAATATTTTATTTTTGGCGTGGGCTTATATTAAATTAATAAATAAATAAATATACTTATGTATTGTGAGCATCAAAAAAAGTAAACACGTACATAATTAAATTATTTATATACTTTTATATCAGTACACGTATTAATAAAAATTAAAATGCTTATATGCAGTTTAAAAGGCTTACATATATAATAAGAGTTTAATTCTGTATAAACAATAAACGGAAAGCGAACAAAAACAAAATTTAATTATTTCGGGAAAGAACCTGAATTTTTTTGAAAATCAGTTACTTTTCTGACAAGCCATTGTAGCAAAAATATTTTTTTTAAGTTTCGTATTAACCTTGCTAAGAAAAAGTACAAACGTAACAAACAACGGGTAAGCATACCACCAAATAAGCGCGAGAAATCA
>OY813003.1:21346412-21411412 GCA_963681545.1 Germaria angustata
TAACGACGCAAGTCGGGGCTCTAGTGTATTGTATTTGATTTGTATGGCATGTTTATGCCGACGATTTGATTTAATGACCAATGAAATGTCGGCATATGAAGAGCTAAAGCCACAACAAACAACGCATTTTCATATAAATTTTAATAACACTGTGTGTAATTTTTTAAGTCGTGGCAAAATAACCATATACGGACACCACTACGTGATAAAAGACTAAAAAAAGACCCGTGTCTCCCAATTTTTCCCAAAGTCATGCACTTTTTTTTATAGGCCGCCAAAGATTTGGGGCCTCGGTATCATTTTCGCAAAAAAGTGATCATTTTCTCGGGCTCATATCTTGCAAACCGTTCCGAATTTCGATTTACTCTCTGAGGCAAACTCGTAGCTCTTGTCATAAAGAACAAAAATTGCGAACATATAAAATCAAAAAAACTTCACCTTCCAGATAAAAATCGCAAAAAACTTAAAAAAATTCGATTTTTTTACCTTTTTCTCTTGTTCAGGTCCATAGGTAGCAAACCGTTCAAAATTCAAGGAAACAATCAACTACAAAAATTTACCTAAGATCTCAACTTCCTGGGAATAATTCTGAACACCGTTTAGGTAGCGCTTAGGTAGCGTCACTTTTTTCACTTTTGCGGCTACCTAAGCGGTACCTAAACGGTGTTCAGAATTATTCCCAGGAAGTTTATATGTCGTAGAAATTTGTTTATTGAGATCTTAGGTAAATTTTTGTAGTGGATTGTTTCCTTGAATTTTGAACGGTTTGCTACCTATGGACCTGAACAAGAGAAAAAGGTAAAAAAAATCGAATTTTTTTAAGTTTTTTGCGATTTTTATCTGGAAGGTGAAGTTTTTTGATTTTATATGTTCGCAATTTTTGTTCTTTATGTCAAGAGCTACAAGTTTGCCTCAGAGAGTAAATCGAAATTCGGAACGGTTTGCAAGATATGAGCCCGAGAAAATGATCACTTTTTTGCGAAAATGATACCGAGGCCCCAAATCTTTGGCGGCCCATAAAAAAGTGCATGACTTTGGGAAAAATTGGGAGACACGCGTCTTTTTTTAGTCTTTTATCACGTAGTGGTGTCCGTATATGGTTATTTTTTTCGTGTTGCACTGTGTAAGTAGTTCTTTTAAATTTAAGTCGGTTTTCTTCCTAAAAAGTCGAAAAAATGCACTAGCGGATACTTTGGAAGCAGTGAAAATACCATTCCTCAACAACAGCTTTTTTATTTTCTGCCTAAAAAAATTTAATATGAAATATTTTATTTTTTTTATTAATTTTTTTTTTAGTCAAACTGCTATGGAAAATTAAGATTATTATTATTTTTTAAGAACTTCAAAATGCTGTCTTATTTTTATCACATTTAAATAAGAACAATTCCGACTAACAAATGAATTACCTGAACTAAGACTGACAACTCTCATAAGCTGGCTCTAACTTCAAATTTTGTTTTAAATATGAAGTCAACACTTTTTCCACTACATTTCATTCGAGAGAAGTTTTTACATCAAAGAGTGTGAAATTGAAAACTATTCGATAAGCAAAAAAGGAAATCATTTTTTCGCATTAATGGATAACCATTTCAAGTAATAGAGTGAGGGGTGTAATTAATAAACATACCTATTGGTGTCATATTCTAGTAAAACATTAGTATCTCTAATACACTCTGTGGCATCAACCGATATATCATTGAGAGCATCGTAAAACTGTAAATAGAAATGGCGAAATTTATGTAAGATTAAATTAATTACGTACATTGTATGTGCAGCAATGATGGAGTATATGATACAGTTGTGGTATTTTTCAGTAACACACTTTATAAGATACAATGAATTTGTGTCATGTTGCACTATTTAAGCCGTTATCCAATTAGTTTGATAAAATTTTATATAAAACAGACTATATTTTACAGAAACACCAGTAGCATTTTAGGGAACCTTGTAAAGAACAGAATAGTTTTTGTTTTGTTTTCCTATTTTCTTTTCTAAGGGTGCGTACAGAGTGGCCACTTGTTGCCGAGCCGAGCCGACTGAAGCTTATTGCGAGAGCCAATTCGAGAAAACTGGTAATATAGAAATTAGTACAAATAAGCGCGAACAGGTCATAGTAGGCGCCGAGCTGGTCAGAGCGCAAAGCTGACTGAATGCGAGAAAACAGTTCCAAAGCGTATTTCGGCACGGAAAACATTGTTTATGTTGTTGTTATGATTTCAACTTGTGTGGAAAACATAAAAAATAAAAACAAATATTTAAGAAAAAGTAGAAAAAATGCTTTTTCTCTTTTTGTATATTGCATTTCGGTTGTTGCAATTTTGGGCATAAAATTCTTTGTAAAAATTGAAAGCAAATATTATATTCTGTCATTTATCATTTAATGTCATTCTTGTTGAACTTTTCTTGAAAACAGTCGTCTGTTTTGGTTTATTTAAAATGAATATAGAATAATTAATAAGTGATTTCTCGGCCGGCCTTGTGGGATCAGAAAAATAAATGTTATCATAACCGTGTTTTAGTGGAAAAGTTATGGATGTCCGTTGCTTCAGAAATGAAAATACCAAGTAAGTTATATTGAAATTTATTGTATTTTATTCATGCATACGAAATTACAAAATTTATCTCTTATTAATCTTTAAAACAGTAGCCGAAGCTAAATACTCATCATCTGACGAATCCATATCTTTTCACTTCAATTTCACAAACACGAATGGACAACAAACCCAAATGCATACAAACATACATAAAACACAAATAAAAGATAAAATATCAGCGCTGATTCTCGCATCCACTATGCACACTCAAACTTGTTGCTCGCATGAACAAGTTCTCGCAATAAGCGTCAGTCAGCTCGGTTCGGCAACAAGCGGCCACTCTGTAGGCACCCTAATGTTTTAAGATTTTCATATTTTAAAAAATACACGTTTTGCAGAATTGTTTTAACCTTTAATATTTTCTTACCTCACAACTGTCATCATCGTCATCATTGTCATCAGCATTCTCTACATTGATTTGACTAGTTAAATTTTCCCGCGCATTGATGGAACTATTAGAATAGTTGGGCAACATATTATTCCCACTTCATTTGAGTATCCACTTTAAAAAGAAGAATTAAAGAATGTAAGTCATAAGCTAATATCTGTCCTACAAGAATTGGCGTAGATACACATAAACCTGCTTGGAAAGGGCTAAACCACACCCATAACAAACTTAGACGTACCCATACATCTATTTTTTTCCTAATGAAATTTCTAATACATGACGCACTTACTCTATTCGTTTCCTCGGCTACGCTAATGCCTGTGAGCAAATATAATGTAACCAATAAATACAATAATTAAATTATATGTTTTGTAGGTTTTACAAGAACGATAAATAGTTTCGAATTTTAAAAACTATAACATCAGAATTCTACGTTTTGTATAAAAAATAAATAAAATCACAGCAAAAAAATTAGTTTAAAATGAATAAGTGTTAATCATGAGTTCCTATGGCCCGATGCCAACACGTTTTTAACGCGTCTCTATAATCGTATAAAGTTATACGGCCGCACACTGGGGATTTTGCGGAAAAAATTCAAATTGTCAATATACTCTTAATGCAATATGCAGTGATATTTTGAAATTTTAGACTAAATGGTACAATCAAATCAAAAATAATTACTCCGACCTTACAGTTTTTTTTATAGCCGTCTCAAACTCAGTGCTTATATGTTTTACCGAATCAACTTAATTTAAACCTAAGAATTTCAAAACGAATATTATGTTATTATGTGAGATAACGTTTTTCTTTTTATTCTTGATTTAAAGGATATTTAAGTAAACTAAAATTTAAAAAATAAACTCTGCAGAGACTTATTTAAGTTTTTTTGTTTGTTTATTTTTAGGAACATATAACAGAAATCCCTTTTTTCTCCAAACATTTGGACCTGCAATTTTATCCATACTTTTCCTCAGTTGGAAATCACTACTAATACATTGTCTCATATCTGTTTTTACATTTTTAATCAATTTCAAGTGCCACCAGGTGCCACCTCTCAATTTGTTGCATTACAAAGTACAAAATTTTTCAGCTGATTGATTCGCGGTTCAATTCTAATAAGGCTCTTTTGTTTAACATAACTCAAGAACCACTAGTCGGATTTTGCTTAAACAAATTTTAAAAAATTAGGAATTACAATTCCTTTAATCTGTTCATACAACGTTTCGCTACATAAGCAACAGTTTCGCAGTTATAAATAAATTTATGAAGAAAAAAATATTTTTTGCCCAAAAAATTTAAATTTTTTATTTTTAATTCATAAAAAATCCAAAACGGTAAAAAAGTATAAAGTCATTACTTTCACGTAAAGTATAACTTATGAACATAACTTATGAACAAAATGAGACATAAATCATGAAAATTGATGGACGCGTTTGGCTTTTATGCACAATTAAGTGAAGGTATGAATTTAAAAATTTGCTCCAGATATGCACAAAATTCTTTGGAAAAAAACATTGATGACTTTTTTATGATTCTCAGAATTAAAAAAAAGTAATAAACCAAAGGTTATTTGATTTTTATGATTGCAGTAGCAAAGTAATAAGCGCTAATAAATTTGAGTGGACAATTAAAAGGAAAAAAGGAAAGTGCACTTTTAGAATTATTTGGGTTTTTCCGTTAGTTACCTGCATGATTTTTTTTTACAGAAATTGCACCCACGTTTATGAGTGCTCATGTTTTGGAATGTTTCGAAATATGCTCCCATTCATAAATACCTGTCAGTAAAATATTGAAAAATACGTAGTATTTATAGGTGTTCATTGATCGATTTTTGTCATTCAACAAGTGCCGACGAACGCGAAGAGTACAAGCGATTTTTCTCCGGTTTTTAATTATAACTAAAACTAAGGCCAAAGAGTTTTACGACTATGGAAAGTTTTTCTATTTCACATGCGGTTTTATGCTCGAAGCTTTTAGAGTTTTACAAAGACAGAACAAAATTAAAACAGTTTTTACAACAATCGCAACAATCGTTGGCCAAAACGAAACTAGAGCATGTGAAATTATAAAGGCTTTTACTCTAACTTTAAACAAAGATGGCAGGATTCTAATCGTAGGGAGTCGCGATTTGAACGCTCATTTACAATTAAGTTTACTCAGGCTGAATATTCTACCAGTTCTGCACTTGGTCGGCCACGTAAATAGTTTGAGGAGTGCTGTGGTGGCACCAAACGATACAAAAAGGATGAAGTACGTGCTATGTTTCCTAAAGAAGTAATTGATTTTACTTCTAGTATTTCAAAAACCAACCACAAAATTTGTACATTAAAAACTTTGGGGATGTTTACAAAGCTTGAACTTACAAAAGAAAAATACGAGTATCTAATGCATTGGTTAGAAAATTAAGGGTACAAAATACTCGTACCATACAAAGAACTCACGAAAGAAAAAATTTTTGGACCGAATGATGGTAACATCAGATCACATGATCTCACATTTGACTCCTTCATTTATCCAGAAAAAGCATAGTGTTATAAGCGACGAAGTTAAGGCTCTATAAATTAAAAATAGATTTAAAATAAATAATAAATTAAAAGTTAAAAAATCATTTAAATTTTTTTGTTATTTAGGGCCTTTTACAAAGATGACAGGATTCTAATCGTACGAAGTCGCGATTTGAAAAAAAGAATGCAAATTGGCTTGAACGTTTTGAGGAGTGCTGTGATCGCACCAAACGAACAAAAAGAATGAAGTACGTGCTATGTTTCCTCAAGAAGTAATTGATTTTACTTCTAGTATTTCAAAAACCAACCACAAAATTTGAACTTACAAAAAAATAAAAAATACGAGTATCTAATGAAGGGTACAAAATACTCATACCATACAAAGAACTCACGAAAGAAAAAACTAACAGTTATACTTAAGGAATTTCTATTACTGAAAGTTTAGCCAGTGCACCTCTGCAAAATCTGTTGGATCATACTGCTAAAAGAGTCCTAGAGACCAAGTCAGTAAAGGAAATAAATAAAATTGAAAGCGGAAATCTAACAATGTACTATAAATGGGAATGTGGTGGGGCATCTAGTCAAAGCGAATACCAACAGAGGTTTTCAGATGATCAAATTTCTGACTCTCATTTACATATGACATCAATTGTACCACTTAGATTATCATTAAGTGATGACATATGTAAATAAATTAGTATGGAACAACAATAAACCTTTTTTTTTTTTTAGTATTCGAGAACACTGAAGATGGCACAAAGCCGAAACCGGTCTGTTCATAAACCAAATTTGACGTGGGATGACGGAAAATCGTTCCAAATTCAAACAAACCCCGTCGGAAGAATATCACAAAAATCAACAATAAACCTTCTTCCACACAGTATTGTAGAACACTACAGTTTGCATAGGTTAAAGAGGCACCTCAAGTTATACAAGAAGAAAAGGAAAGAGTCGATGAGGAGATATCTCAACTACAAAATTTAAGTTAATAGTATATAATCGTAACTTTAAAGTAAAACATGAATTATATTTTACAATCATTGACGGCAAGACAGCACAATCAGTAACAGAAACACCAGCAGAATCTTCTTGTTTTTTGTTAGTTAGGGCTTTTTACATTGTAGGTAACGATATACATTTCTCTAACTTTCTTCATTTTGATTACTTTTTTGTATTACTATATAAATAAAACTAAATTTGTGATGAAATCACTACATTTTTGACAAATATATTTTGTTCTTCACCTCCATACAAAAATCCCCAGTGTGCGACGGCTTACATGGAAACACCACATTGACTCTAAGCTAACACAAATGAAGCTTAAATTAACCCAGATACATTGGCTGATTGGTAGAAATTCTACCCTCAGTCTAGATTGTAAACTTTTAATATACAAGTCGCTTTTGAAACCCATATGATGTTACGGAATTCAGCTATGGGGCACTGCTTCAGCTTCTAATGTAGAGAGAATCCAACGAAGGCAAAACAAAATTTTAAGGTTAATAACATCGGCTCCATGGTACATGAAAAATTCAATTTTTCATCGTGATTTAAATATGCCACTTGTGACCGCTGAAATTGCAAAATATGCAGGCAAATATTTAACAAAACTCGAGTCCCATCCTAATCCTCTTGCTCGTAATATCTTGAACTTTAGTGGACACATCCGCTTAAAAAAAGGGGATACTACGGCTTTAATATACAACACTCCAGATGAAACTTTTTGAAAATATTTTTTATGTATTATTAATTACTATCACTAAGTTTGTGTCCGACACTGGTTGGGCCTAATTATTATATCTACACTTAAGATTTAAATACTTATTGTTAGTTCAGTTTGAAGATACAATAAATAAATAATAGTGGTAAAAAAATATAGTATTAATCAATATCATTTTCCAATTTCACATTCTAATATGCCTCATAGTGCATTAGAAGTAGTAATTGAGTTTTATGAATACACCAAAAATTTTACAAAGAATGATGTCAATTATAACTACATTGCATGTGATTATCTCACTTTAAATTCTATTGTTTCCATTTGCTATGATAATTGCTTAAGTAATATTTTAAGTATTTTTCGTGAAAATGTTCCATTATACAAACCTAATGTTTATAAACTATCTTGGTACACCAAAGCGTTAAAAAAGTTGAAAAATAAGTTCTATAAAAAATTTAAAGTATCCATCGGACAAACGAAATTATCTTCACTATGAAAGAGAATTTAATGTTTTAAATAAGTTTCTATACAATCAATATATTTTGCGTGTAAACAATTCCATCAAATTTAATCCTAAATGTTTTTGGATTTACGTAAACTTCAAAAAAAAAAACAAATAAATCATCAATTCTGGTTATAATGCAATATGATGACATGCGTTCCGATACACTGAAGGGTTTACTTGATTTATTTGCAAAATTTTTTGAAAGCAATTTTATCAGTGATCATTATCATACGGACTTTAAACTTGATAATGTTGTAACATTTTTTGACTTTGGTTCCTTTCAGGGGTCGGAAGAAGATGATCGCACTGGAATTTTTAAGCTTTCGAATTCATATATGTAAGTGTGATATTGATGGTATTTATGTGTTTCTTTAAAAAAATGTGATTTTTATTTGTCACTACCATTAAAAATTATATTTAAACTTTCATTAAAGGAAGGTTTCTTTATTCATAAATGGAGGTTTACTACAATTGTTCCAGTTCTGAAAACTGGGAATAGGAACTTGATTACAAACTATAGACCAATTGCTAAAATAACAAATATTGCTAAAGTTTTTGAGGATATCGTGTATGACAAAATATTTTTTAATTTGAAGATACTTTACTCCTTCCCAGCATGGTTTTATTCCAGGCAGATCTTCTACTACTAATTTAGTAGTTTTTACACAATTTTGTATATCCTGCTTTGAAAGTGGTGATCATATTGATTCTATTTACACAGATTTTGCTAAAGCCTTTGAGCGCGTTACAGATGATTTGCTACTACTAAAATTATCTAAAAATGGTTTCCACACTCAAATGCTTGGTTGGCTCCGACATTATCTAATTAATAGACTTTGTGTAGTCTCTATTAATGGTCTGTGCTCTGATCCTTTTATTCCTTCTTCCGGTATTTCTCAAGATAGTGTTTTAGGTCCGTTACTTTTTAACATTTTTATTAATGATATCTTCAACTGTTTCCACCACACTAAATGTCTGTATGCTGATGACTTAAATATTTTTAAGCCTATTTTTTGTATTCGTGATTATCAGGATTTGCAGGCAGATGATAGTAGAGTTGTAGTCTGGTCTGAATTAAATGTCCTTCCAATTAATATTAAAAACTGCAGGCATATGACTTTTTAAAGATTCCGCCATACTTTGAATACTTCTTATCTTAAGAACAATGCTAGTATACAATTTGTTAATCAGATCCTTGACCTTGGTGTTGTTTTTGATAATAAATTATCTTTTGTGAATCATTTAAATTATATAATTCCGAGAGCTTATTCTCTTTTAACCTTTCTTAAACGGAATACTAGGAATTTTGATTTTTATAAAAAAAAAAAAATTATTTTCTCATCGTTTGTATGATCTTTATTGGAATATGCATCCTTTATTTGGAGCTCTAATGCTAGGATACACATATGTCGCCTGGAAAAAGTTCAAATTAAGTCTCTAAAATTTGTGTTTTCTTTTTTGTATTTTTCAACTCTTTTAATTTCTTATGAGCATAGATGTATATGAATTTCAATGAAATCTTTAGAAGTCTGTAGAAAAATCTCTGCAACGGGAGGCACACCGCAATTAGAAGTCACAATGGCTTTATACAAAAGCATCAAACAAAAATATGACAAATACGCAATCAACATTCTCAAGAATTACACCAAACAGAACAAGAATCTGGTAAATATTTAAACGGATTTTTGTATGGAGGTGAGGAAAAAAATATATTTTTCAAAAAATGTAGTGATTTCATCACAAATTTAGTTTTATTTACATAGTAATACACAAAAGTAATCAAAATGAAGAAAGTTAGAGAAATGTATAGCGTTACCTACAATGTAAAAGAAAAAAAATTAAATGATTTTTTTAACTTTTAATTTATAATTTTTTTTAAATCTACTTTTAATTTATTATTCTAAAAAACCCTTAACTTCGTCGCTTATAACACTATGCTTTTTCTGGCTAAATGCAGGAGTAAAATGTGGATCAGGGGATCGGATGTCACCATCATTCGGTGCATAATATCTTTATTCGTGGCAATTCGACTGCATTTTCTGCAGTGTCTAAGGCGATATTTTTTATAGTCTTTGTTACGACTTTATTGAGCCACTTCGGATAGTATGCCTACAGGAAAAATACAATTTTCAATTATATCTTTTCCATGAATCAGAATTTTGTGAAGTGTAGGTGGCATGTTGTACCACTCGTACAGTGCAACAAACTGTTTTGCCGTCTCAAGATAAAAATCACCAAATTTTTTGTGGATCTACTACCTCGGTGATTGTTATAGCTTCAAAAATTATTGAAAACCCCTTGATTATGTTTTCATCTAGACCCGTGATTTCGGAAATCAAAGCAGGATTATCAAATGATCTTCGTGTCGTATTTCCTGAATTTGTCGTACCAAAGCCTTGCTTAACAGTATCAACCTGTATTCCAATTTTCTCTTTAAGTTCACGCTTTATCAAACATTTTCGGGCTTCTTATATCGGACGAGTATTTGAGTCGACTCTCCCACGTTTAAATTCAATATTATAGGCTACATGCAAAAGACACTCCATCAGCTTAATACGCGCATGAAGTGGTGACATACCAAATTGCAGTGCTTGTTTATTTACGGGCGTAGCTTCAACTTCTTCGATTTTATTGTGGCTCCACAAATAAAACAAGAAGATGCTGCTGGTGTTTCTGTTATTGATTGTGCTGTCTTGCCGTCAATCATTGTAAAATATATGTGGGTGCAATTTCTTTAAAAAAATCATGCAGGTAACTAACGGAAAAACCCAAATAATTCAAAAAGTGCACTTTCCTTTTTTTCCTTTTAATTGTCCACGCAAATTTATTAACGCTTATTACTTTGCTACCGCAATCATAAAAATCAAATAACCTTTGGTTTATTACTTTTTTTAATTCTGAGAATCATAAAAATCAAATAACCTTTGGTTTATTACTTTTTTTTAATTCTGAGAATCATAAAAAAGTCATCAATGTTTTTTTCCAAAGAATTTTGTGCATATCTGGAGCAAATTTTTAAATTCATACCTTCACTTAATTGTGCATAAAAGCGAAACGCGTCCATCAATTTTCATGATTTATGTCTCATTTTGTTCATAAGTTATGCGACTTTACGTGAAAGTAATGACTTTATACTTTTTTACCGTTTTGGATTTTTTATGAATTAAAAATAAAAAATTTAAATTTTTTGGGCAAAAAATATTTTTTTCTTCATAAATTTATTTATAACTGCGAAACTGTTGCTTATGTAGCGAAACGTTGTATGAACAGATTAAAGGAATTGTAATTCCTAATTTTTTAAAATTTGTTTAAGCAAAATCCGACTAGTGGTTCTTGAGTTATGTTAAACAAAAGAGCCTTATTAGAATTGAACCGCGAATCAATCAGCTGAAAAATTTTGTACTTTGTAATGCAACAAATTGAGAGGTGGCACCTGGTGGCACTTGAAATTGATTAAAAATGTAAAAACAGATATGAGACAATGTATTAGTAGTGATTTCCAACTGAGGAAAAGTATGGATAAAATTGCAGGTCCAAATGTTTGGAGAAAAAAGGGATTTCTGTTATATGTTCCTAAAAATAAACAAACAAAAAAAAACTTAAATAAGTCTCTGCAGAGTTTATTTGTTCAATTTTAGTATACTGAAATATCCTACTTTAAACAAAAAATAAAAAGAAAAACTTTAGCTCACATAATAAAATAATATTCGTTTTGAAATTCTTAGGTTTAAATTAAGTTGATTCGGTAAAACATACAAGTACTGAGTTTGAGACGGCTATAAAAAAAACTAGCAGTCAGATCGGAGTAATTCTTTTTGATTTGATTGTACCATTTAGTCTAAAATTTCAAAATATCACTGCATATTGCATTAAGAGTATTTTGACAATTTGAGTTTTTTCCGCGAAATCCCCGTTGTGCGTCAGTAGCGTTTTTCATCAAATGTAGGCAATCGGGTATCATCCCGAATTGCATTTACAAAGCAACCAAACATATTGACAACCTTTTTAAAGTTAAAGAAAAAATGCCGCGAGAGCTTGAAAAACGTTTGAAAAGACATATTTATAATTTTCATGTAAAAATTCTAAAACTGATAATTAATCAGAAACACACACAAATAATCCACTACAAACACACTCTCAACATGACAAGAATTAAATTGGAGGAACTGATGGACAAAAACGATACACAATCTTTATTTGAAAGTGAGAACAAAATTGCTACAAGCTTGTTGGAAAAAAGAAAGCAAACGCAATTAAGGAAATTTGAAAAACTAAAAGAGAACCAATATAAAGAAATCAATTTCAAAAACAACGAACATTGATTTGTAAATAAAACAGATAAACGAATACCAACAAACGTACAGTGGCTCCTATCTCTCGGACCAAAATTTGCATTACCAAATGCAACAAAAACTTTCCCCTTGTTTAAATATGCATATTATTGATGGTGAAGAGTGCGCACAAACTAATGACAATAAAGAACAACAAGAGATATCTAGAGCGAACCTAGTATCATTAATTGACGACCACATACACAAGTACAAACAGTGTTGGGCAAAATATATGGTTTGCGGTATTTAAAATACAAAATACAAAATACTTGCTGATCATGTATTTAAAATACAAAATACTTTCAGGATATGTATTTAAAATACAAAATACAAAATACTTAAAAATCTGTATGTATTTAAAATACAAAATACAAAATACGTATTTGTATTTTAAATACGTATTTCAAATACATGTATTTCAAATACTGCCCAGCCCTGAGTACAAACATGATAAAAGAGACACTTATATTTTAGACACAGTGGGACAAGTTAGACGATTTTTACAGCAAAATGATGATATACTTATATTGAATTCTGGAATATAAATGCAACATCAAAACAATACAGAAAGTTCAGAGAACCTGCTGTCTTGGTATAAGTGGGGCCTTCCGAACGACATCAACAGGGGCGATGGAAACAATATTATCTATCCAGCCAATCGAAATTCGTATAAAATACGAAGCGGCTCTTGCAGCAAAACGACTAAAGGTGATGGGTGAGTGGATCGATCAGGAACACGAAGCGCATCATCAACGAATCTTTATGGCCATAGGAGAGTCCATACCGGATAATGTTGCAAATGACCGCATACCGGAGATTAGACTAGAGGCCAACTGCGGAACATTGATCCCCGACATCCATTCCTGGTTGACCGACCCTTGGAACCAGATCCCCATGGGGCTTCATTGTTACACGGATGGATCAAGGTCGAGAGGGAAAACGGGACTTGGTGTTTATATAGAAAACACCACAGAACTGTTTTTCCGCCTGCCGGACTATTGCACAGTTTTGCAGGCGGAAGTTCGGGCGATAACAGAGTGTATCAGGGAACTCAACGTAATGGGGAGGTCAGGACTTGTGAATATATTCACAGATAGTCAGATGGCCATTAGAGCAATCTCAAAGGAACGCACTAAATCACGTACAGTTTGGGATTGCAAAAACGTTATTAACAGTTACTCGACACATGGTGAAGTGCGCATCATATGGGTGCCAGGGCACGCGGGGATAACTGGAAATGAAAGGGCAAACTCGCTTGCTTCTAGGGCAATAGAGTTAGGTAATATAAGCTTAGAATGCGCGAAACCTTTCGATGCAGTTAAATCCGAGCTAAAGACTTGGGCACATAGGGCCCATTCAACTCTCTGGAATAACGGAACCATGGGAATCAATACAAAAATTCTATGGGGAGATCCAGACGAGAGAAGAACGAGGGAGCTGCTAAAACTTAGTAAGCTCGAACTAAGTAGAATAATGGGAGTTGTAACAGGGCACTCTCAACTACTGGCACATCTTAAACGCGTCGGAATAGCGGGAGGAGATGAATGTAGAGCATGTGGGGAGGAGAGCGAAACATTGGAACACTATTTGTGCCAATGCCCCGCCTTCTCACAAATAAGATCCCGATATCTTGGGGGTGACATCTTACCGGACATAAGCCGATTACGGGGAATATGCTGGAGGAAACTAAGGAACTTTTTGAGTGACACGGAGTTTCTCTAGGCCTTTGGGTCAATATATTATGGTTAAATTCAAAGGAGCGCACAACAAGCCTTCACTGGCTTAGGTGTATGTCGTATGACATGGGCTGACATACCCCTCCAATCAACCTAACCTAACCTAACCTATATTGAATTCTGATAAGGAAATGTTCCAGTAGCAATGAAGAAAACTGACTATGAAACAAAAATTAACAATATCGTTGGAAATCTTTGTACATATAAGCGTCTTCAAAAAGACCCAACAATGGTGATACAGAATAAAAATAATGCCCTCATCGAAAAACTAGTTAACACAAACATTATAAATTTGTCCGAAAAGAGCAGGTTAACCGTAAAAACCGCAGTTCCACCGAGGATATATG
The DNA here is from genome assembly GCA_963681545.1 of Germaria angustata. Taxonomy (NCBI): domain Eukaryota; kingdom Metazoa; phylum Arthropoda; class Insecta; order Diptera; family Tachinidae; genus Germaria; species Germaria angustata. The sequence continues at coordinate 21,360,538 of OY813003.1, forward strand.
GATTGCCCAAAATTCATAAAGTTGACAACCCACTTAGACCGATATGCTCATCAGTTAATTCACCATCGCATAGGTTATCTAAGTACTTGGCCGATATTCCTAAAAACTTAACTAGGGATTCGATCTACAATGTAAAAGATGCAGTAGAGTTCAAACAAAGAATTAATAACATTAAAATACAAGATAAAGAAGTTCTCATATCTTTTGATGTTGTCTCCCTCTTCCCTAGTATCTCAGTTAATCTCACCCTAAAAATTATTGAAAGTAAATGGAATATATTACAAAACTTTACAAAGCTAGGCAATCGCCAGAACCAATAACCTTCCGGAACAGGGCTAAAACTGATTGGGCAAAATTCGAAAGGTCACTTGATTCTCATTTAGGGCAGGTTTCTTTCAATCGCCTAGAAAGAGAGGACATAGACAGTAAAGTCAAAATTATTACTGATGCTTTAGTTGAGCCGTTTGAAGAGAGTTGCCTACTTCGGGAAAGAAAATCCCCAAACGAAAAACCCTGGATGACAGGGGAGATTCGGGCAATGGGGAGGGAGGTCCGCCGACTCTATAATAGAGCGAAACGTAAAAGATTACCAGTATATTGGGAGGATTATCGTGATACACTCCGAAATTACAACAAGAGAATAAGAACAGCTAAACGTACATCCTGGAGGCTTTTCTGTGAACAGGTGGACAGTGTAAGCGACGTTTCTAAAATTAAAAAATTTTTGTCAAAAGCCCACATCCAGGCTGAATCATTAGTGGATGAAACGGGCAAAACAATTGAAAATGTGGAGGAAACCATTAAACTCCTCATGGATACACATTTTCCACGCAGCCTGGCCGAACTTTCGGCTATGCTGGACGATGGAAGAAGTGGTGACCATGAGGTGCCTATTATCAGCGATAGGATGGTTATGGAAGCGATAAAAAGCTTTTCTCCGTTTAAAGCTGCGGGTCTGGATGGTATCTTTCCGGGGCTCCTGCAGAAAGGGATGAATTTAGTTTCGACACATCTTGCAGGAATTTATAATGCATGCCTAACACACGCATATATTCCAGTAGGCTGGAAGCGAGGGTAGTTTTTATCCCCAAACCTGGCAAGCCAAATTATTCTTCACCAAAGGCTTATAGGCCAATAAGCCTAACTTCCTTCTTGCTGAAAACCAATGAGAGGATAATCGACGACATGGTTAAAGGCAGGATCGCAGGCCATATGCTGAGGTTCAGGCAACACGCATACGTCAAAGGTAGATCAGTGGACACTGCATTGCATAATGTGGTGTACTTTATAGAAAAGTCACTTAATGAAAAGATGTACACACTCGCGGTTTGCATTGACATTGAGGGGGCTTTCAACAACGTGCATACCGACACACTTATCCATTCTCTGGACCAGTTTAATGTCAACAGGGCGATACGCGACTGGATTGGCAATATGCTAAGGAACAGATGGATTAATTGTGAGGCGCACAATGTAAGCATAAGAAAAAGGGTGCAATGTGGGACTCCACAAGGGGGAATTTTATCACCCCTTCTATGGACCACACCAATACATACCCTTATTAGGACTCTGACCGATGAGGGATTCGAGACAGTCTGCTACGCAGATGACGTCATGATACTTCTGCAGGGAAGGGATCTAAATTATTTGTGCAGGAAGGCCGAGGAGGCATTAACCCTGGCACACAACTGGGCTCAACCAAGAGGGTTGAACGTTAACCCGAAAAAACTGAAATTGGCCTATTTACAAGAAAGTCGAGGATAGCTCCATATGGTGAGCCGCGCTTTCTTGAAAGGACAATAAATATTTCCGACAGGGTGAAGTATCCAGGAGTCATTCTCGATCGGAAATTAAAATGGAAAGACCACATAAACGAAAGAGTCAAAAAGGCTCACATATGTTGGTCAATCTGTAAACGGGCCATAGGCACAAGATGGGGGCTGAATCCAGAGATGACACACTGGCTTTATAGTAGCGTTATCAGGCCGATTATGACCTATGCTTCTATAGTATGGTAGACATCGATGGAATATAAATGCAACATCAAAACAATACAGAAAGTTCAGAGAACCTGCTGTCTTGGTATAAGTGGGGCCTTCCGAACGACATCAACAGAGGCGATGGAAACAATATTATCTGTCCAGCCAATCGAAATTCGTATAAAATACGAAGCGGCTCTTGCAGCAAAACGACTAAAGGTGATGGGTGAGTGGATCGATCAGGAACACGAAGCGTATCATCAACGAATCTTTACGGCCATAGGAGAGTCCATACCGAAAAATGTCGCAAATGACCGCATACCGGAGATTAGACTAGAGGCCAACTGCGGAACATTGATCCCCGACATCCATTCCTGGTTAACCGACCCTTGGAACCAGATCCCCATGGGGCTTCATTGTTAAACGGATGGGTCAAGGTCGAGAGGGAAAACGGGACTTGGTGTTTATATAGAAAACACCGTCTGCCGGACTATTGCACATTTTTGCAGGCGGAAGTTCGGGCGATAACGGAGTGTATAAGGGAACTCAATGTAGTGGGGAGGTCAGGACTTGTGAATACATTCACAGATAGTCAGATGGCCATTAGAGCAATCTCAGCGGAATCACGTACAGTTTGGGATTGCAAAAAAGCTATTAACAGTTACTCGACACATGGTGAAGTGCGCATCATATGGGTGCCAGGGCACGCGGGGATAACTGGAAATGAGAGGGCAAACTCACTTGCTTCTAGGGCAATAGAGTTAGGTAATATATGCTTGGAATGCGCGAAACCTTTCGATGCAGTTAAATCCGAGCTAAAGACTTGGGCACATAGGGCCCATTCAACTCTCTGGAATAACAGAACCATGGGAATCAACACAAAAAATCTATGTGGAGATCCAGACGAGAGAAGAACGAGGGAGCTGCTACAACTTAGCAAGCTCGAACTAAGTAGAATAATGGGAGTTGTCACAGGGCACTCTCAACTACTGGCACATCTTAAACGCATGAGAATAGCGGGAGGAGATGAATGTAGAGCATGTGGGGAGGAGAGCGAAACATTGGAACACTATTTGTGCCAATGCCCCGCCTTCTCACAAATAAGGTCCCGATATCTTGGGGGCGACATCTTACCGGACATAAGCTGATTACGGGGAATATGCTGGAGGAAAATAAGGAGGAGTTTCTCTAGACCTTTGGGTCAATATGCTATGGTTAAACTCAAGGGAGCGCACAACAAGCCTTCACTGGCTTAGGTATATGTCGTATGACATGGGCTATCATACCCCTCCAATCAACCTAACCTTACAAAAATTTCCAAAGGGGATTTCATGTTTTTGCGCAAAAGAAAACCGTTATTTCAAATATAAAAATCTATTTTATAAGCAAAAGAAGGGAATGCCAATGGAATCACCTATCTCACCGCTAATAGTCGATATTTTAATGGAAGAACGCAACCGTAGAGAAAATGGAAATCAAGCTACGCATAATTACAAAGTACGTAGATGACTTATTCGCCATAGTCAGATCAGACAAGATAGAGGAGACGCTAACAAAACTAAATATTTATAATAACCAAATCCAGTTTACAATTGAAATAGAAAATAATAACAAACTACCATATCTTGATTCGATCATAATCAGACGCAATTCAGTACTTAAGGCCCCGATTATGTGAACCAAAAAGGTGTGTTGTCTCGGCTACAACACAACATTTGTAATTGTTTCGATTATGGTTCACAACATCTACATGTTGAGTATGTCACAAGGTTGTATTTAATTGCAGCATACATTATCCATAAAATTACATCTCTTCATATGGAAAACTGTCAAAAATAAAACAAAGAAATACACGCGCATATTTAAAATTATTTTAAAATAATGGAGATAAGTGTCGATTTATTTTTTGATGATGATAATGAGGGTAATGAAGAAACACACATGTTGCGTATGAGAAGGAGAATCCGGGACAGTTCAAATCCCTTGGAACTACCAAATACTGAGTATGTACAATTTCTTTAAATGGCCAACATTTTAGTAGCATTATATTTTTTTTAGTTTCATAAAATGTTTTCGCATAAACAAAGATGGTTTTTTGTTTTTGCTGCAAGAGCTGGCTGCATTTTCAAATCATTCTATTCGGAGTTCGGCCATTCCTCCAATTCTCAAATTAGGGTGTGCGCTGAGATTTTTTGCCGATGGTAGCTACCAAAGAAGTAGCGGAAATGATTTTAATATTGGAGTTGCGCAACCAACTGTTTGCTGTATTTTAAAAGAAATAATAAAATTCTTTGAAAAAAAAAAATTTTGAAGAAGTGGATAAACGCTCGGATGACCGACGAAGAAAAAAACAACAGCAAAACATCATTTTTTCAAAAACAGGGTTTCCAGGAGTAATTGGCTGCATAGATGGAATGCATGTGCGAATCGTATCGCCCCCAAAGGAGTTACAACATTTGTACTTCAATAGGAAGGGTTATTACAGCTTAAACGTTATGATCGTAAGCATAATTCTAATAATATCAACAAATTAATTCAAATGTATATATTTATAATAATACACATATGATTGTATAGTTGTGCGACTATGAAATGAACATCCGTTATGTTGATGCTCGATATCCTGGCTCAATCCATGACTCCTTTGTGTGGAATATGAGCCATTTGAAACAATATTTGCAGCAAAGTATGGAGGAGAATACCTGGATTTTAGGTAATAAATTAGTGGAATTATTAAATTTTCATAATTATGTTTATATATATGTGTATATATATATGTTGTTAGGTGACGCTGGATATCCATTAGAATCATATTTAATAACGCCATTCCGAAGTGCTGACGAAGGATCGCGAGAAAGTCGTTTTAATACGATCCATGCAAAAGCAAGAAATATCATTGAAAGGACAATTGGGATTCTCAAAGGCAGATTTCGATGTTTGCTCTCTGCAAGAGGTTTGCACTACAGTCCTAAAAAAGCGACTCAAATTACCAATGTGTGTTGTGCATTGCATAATTTAAGCAGACATTTTAAAACGGAGCACCAAAGTGATGTGCCTCCTTCGCAGGACACAGAAGTAGAAGATACAACGGAGGCTAATATCGAAGATTCTGCACGAGAAATCAGAAATAATTTAATGCTTGCTATATTAAATGAATAATTTTTTTAATTATGTCTAAAAAAATTTACCAACTTTAGTACAATTAAAAAGAAACAAAACTTTTTTTACTAAAAAACAAAAATATTTATTTAACGAGTAAAATAAAATATACATACATATACATATATGAATATTTATAAAAAAAAACAAAACATAAAAGAAAATAAAAGCAAAACAATTCATTTGAAATCACATTGGTTTCTTAAAGTAAAATAATTCATTGCAGATCAAGGGGGTATATCACATGACTCTTAAAACTATTAACAAAAATATTTTTACTACATATGTACATATTTACATCACATTTGGAGTCTCTTTTGCGTCAGTTCTAATTTGGCTTTTATCAATTGCATTTGTAAATCAGCCTCTTTCTTTCTTAGCTCGTAAATTTTTTTATTAATTTCATAATTTTTATACGAATTTTTTTCTAACTTTTTTAACGTTTTTAAAACTTCCTCCTGGGTCCTTGCCTGTGTTTTTAATAACGCTAAACGCTCTGTTTCCATTTCTGATTTTGATCGGGTGCGGCTTTTTGGTGTACGCTGCTCGGTGTTGCGTAAAGCGCTTGTTGACGGTGGCTCAAAATTTTCTTGCAACTGCTCTACATCGGACTCTTCTAAAGCTTGCAAGCCCACTGCAGACCCACTTGGGTCAACCTGCGACTGCATCGACACTAGTTCAATAGTCGTCTGCTCTAAAGGACTCAGGCTTATTTCAGTGTATGGACCACCACCAGTAGCTTGAATGCTCCTTTTATTAGCAGCTAGCTTTCTTTTTAAATTTGCCTTATAGTGAGTCCATACCTATAAAAAAATACAACATAATTTTATATAATCCTATAAAGTTAATTAATTACATACTCTTTGCCATTCTTTCGCATTTCGAATAGGTGGACCCATACTATTTAATTTTGTGGTAAACTGATCCCATTTGTCCTTTAACTGCATTTTATTACTTCCAAATGAGGGCTTCCCACGGCCAATATCAGGATTTTGCGTCATTAGCTCTACCAGCATTTCCATTTGCTTTTTGTTCGTAATTTTTCTGAAAAATTGTAGTTATAGATATTTGCAATAAACAAGAAATATATTTACTTACAAATTTTTCTCCATTTTCAAATTTCAACTTGCCGTGGCAACAAGACAACAAGTAATAATCAGTTGTATATTTTTGACACTTCTCACAACACATACTTGCAAATGTTGTGAACGATAATCGCAGTAAATTGACATAGACAACTAAAAATACAACACTACCGATAAGTGTTGTGAACCATAATCACAATTTAAAATTTACAACATCAAAATAACAACTGTTGTGAACCATAATCGGGGCCTAAGTTAGATTGGTACCAGAAACCTAGGTGCTCATACCGATTAATTAATTTCTATTCGAAGCATCCGAGAAGAGTTATAATAAACACCGCGAAAAATGTTCCGAAACTAACTATTGACGATTTAGTAAAACAAGTAACGAACAAAATGAAAAAGTTCCAAAACCTTCAAAAATATGTAAATCTACAGTTTACATACCGGGTTTTTCTGAAAGATTAAAACAATCAAACATTTACAACAAAGAAAAAGAACACCTTAGCGTTCAAAAACTATAATACTAATAACAAGTTGTTCAGTAATGCAAAATCAAAACGGGAGAAAGAAGAAGAATCAAATTTGGTTTATCAAATCGGTTGCACTGGAGACGGGGCGAATATGTGTCCAAAAATATATATTGGAACTACACAAACAAAATTAAACACAATACTCGCATCCCATAAATCGGACATAAAAATAATTAAAAATTCTGAAATACCAAAAACAGCACTTGTCGCCCATTGTGCAGCAACGGGACACAAGCCAGACTTTAACAATGTAAACATATTACAAAGGGAAAATAACTACAGAAAGAGATATACTCTTGAAATGCTACATGTTATTAATGTACCAAATGAAAAGAAATTAAACTATAAGAGAGACGTTGAGAGTTGCGCGCAAATATGCAGAAACCTAATAAATAAAAATAGTACAAAATAAAAAAGAAAAAGCTTTTAGTCCCCTGATGATGATCGAAATATTGGTAAAATATATCAAATCGTTATCAAATCGGTTGCACTGGAGACGGGGCGAATATGTGTCCAAAAATATATATTGGAACTACACAAACAAAATTAAACACAATACTCGCATCCCATAAATCGGACATAAAAATAATTAAAAATTCTGAAATACCAAAAACAGCACTTGTCGCCCATTGTGCAGCAACGGGACACAAGCCAGACTTTAACAATGTAAACATATTACAAAGGGAAAATAACTACAGAAAGAGATATACTCTTGAAATGCTACATGTTATTAATGTACCAAATGAAAAGAAATTAAACTATAAGAGAGACGTTGAGAGTTGCGCGCAAATATGCAGAAACCTAATAAATAAAAATAGTACAAAATAAAAAAAGAAAAAGCTTTTAGTCCCCTGATGATGATCGAAATATTGGTGAAATATAATAAATAAAGAAAAAAACAAATATAAATTGGTTTTTTATTTATGAAACTTTTTCAAAATTTGACCTCAAGCCGAAGAAAAATACCTTTAGACAATATTGAAAAATCTCTGCACTGTTATTCCTTCATGGAATTGTCAATAGTACTCTTGAATGTACTGAATTACTTGTTAATATAAAAATATCCCTTCCTCAGAAATCTTTTAGGAAGTATAACTTTCTTCACACTGACTTTCATAGAACTGATTATGCACTTAATGAACCAATTAATAAGTCATTGAAATTATATAATAGCTATTGTGAATACTTAGATATTTCGATGCAGAATATTATTTTTAAATCCCAATTAAATTCCTTATTTTAGATCTATATTTACTTTAAACTGCTAGTCAGTAAGGATTATTATCCATTGACTTATATAATATATATGCAGATAACTTAATTATAACAACAAACAAAGTACAAGTTCAGTTCAAACTCGCAAGCTATAAAAGTTACCAAAAGCACGAAAACAAAAATTATTAAGATGTTCAAAATAAAAAGTAACTGTAAACACTACTCACGCTTCCCGAAAAGTCGATTATATAATATAATATAAACATACGCCACGTACATATGTACATATGTGTATGTACTTGGCTATAATTCAATGCATTTTTAGCTAACTCGTTATGAAAATTTAGCATTTTTTTTAACTACTCTTTTGTGTATTTTATTTGTAAAATTTTTTTAAAAGTTAATTTTTCGCTATTTTACTGTCAACTCATTCACAATTAGTACAACAAGATAATGGGAAATATACCGAAGAAAAAAGGGTTATGTCGATGTTCTCTTTTTTGATGCCTTTTCACCGATTTGAAAGCTGTCTTCATTATAGGTAAAAAAGTATACCATTTATTTTTTTTTTAAGAATATAATTTTGTATAATGGGATTCGTTATTACCACTGGCAACAAACCACACATCTGGGAGGTATAAAAATTTGCCAATAGTTAAGATCTCTTTTTCCTTATGTGAGAGTTATTCCATCACCTATTGCTTGCAGAAAAATAACAATTTTACGTCGATTTTAAAAAATAAATATTTTATTTTATTTAAAAAATAAATTCACTACTGACTTTTTGAAGTAATGAAAAGGTCGCCCCTTGATATTGACTTCCATTTTTTACTGGGATGTTATGGAAGGAAAAAATTACATAAATTTGTTTACCTGACAATAACAATATTTTATAATTTTAATCGAGCGGTTTTTAAACTTTACATCATAGGATTTAATTATGTTTATTATTTGTAACAATATATATATATATATATATATATATATATATATATATATATATATATATATATATTGTTATGTTTTTACCTTTTTAAAAACGTTTTCCGTGGGTTCTTAAGGTGAATTCACCCATTCGTTTTGAACGTTCTGAACGCTTTTTTATATGTAGTTTGAAGTCTCTATTTTTGAGAGAGAGCGAGAAAGAGAGGAAAAACCACTTCAAGCAAAAATTGTTCCGCATTAAATTTACTCTCTTTCTCTCTCTCAAAAAAATAGAGACTTCAAACTACATATAAAAAAGCGTTCGGAACGTTCAAATCGAATGGGTGAATTCACCTTTAGGGCCTTTTACATTGTACGATATGCATTTCTCTAACTTTCTTCATTTTGATTACTTTTGTGTATTACTATATAAATAAAACTAAATTTGTGATGAAATCACTACATTTTTTGACAAGTATATTTTTTTCCTCACTTCCATACAAAAATCCCCAGTGTGGGCCGTATGCAAAGAAACTTTACAAAACTTACAAACCCTTATTAAGTAATATTGTATTAAAAAAATTATATTACGGAAAATTTAAGGTGCGTTGACTACAAAGCAGTTTATTACTGAGGACCTGGGTACAATACATCACGACGTCCTCGTTCGTCTGTAATGTTAGCAGAATCGTCGGTGAAGTAAAACAATTATTAAAATGGCTACACATATACAGCTTGTAAAACAGAAATTAAACTCTCTCTGGCTTCTACCCTATCCTATCTAGCCTATCGCTTTCACAAAAAAGTAAAATTTTAAATTACGTAGTAGGTATTAATTGCCTGATTGCTTTTTAAAAAATTAAACTTAAATTATACTTCACCAGCCAAAGTTGCTTATTTAGGATCTATTTAACTTAAATACATTGACAATATGGTTCTGATGATTTTTTTTCTTTTTTTTTCAGATAAACAAACGTGCGACCATCCAAAAAAAAATTAGTTTTAACATGTATTTTTATGACAAATAAGATTATAAAAAAATGTTATTCAAGCTTTTTGGGTTTCTAAAGTTTGTTTTATATATTTTATTTTGACCTTAAATTACAAATGTTTTCTGCAATATTTCTTTGTTTATATTAAACAGATGTTATTAGAAAACTGGATTTTTTTTTGGAAGCTTTGTAGTAATTCCATATTTTTATACCACTTATTAAAACACAGCTTAAATTTAAATAATAATACATTTTTAAATACGAAGTCAAAAAATGGTCATTATTAGTTGGGGATTATTACTTCTTAATTTTATGGAGAATATCTATAAATTATAAATGTAAGTAAAATACAAAATAAAATTCATAAAAAATACAAATATAAAAAATGTTAGTGATGCACATATAATTATAACAAATATAAAAGGCTCAATATTTAAATATTATCTTCATTCGAATAAAAAAATTGGGAGGTCATCTCTACTCATTATATTTTTGTTGGTTTTATTTCATTTGTTTGCTTTATTTTCATGAAATAAGCTCATCAACTTCTGGAAATAAGTTATTTTAAAATAATTAATATTTTTTCATATATTTGACTAATCGATTGAAATTTTAAATGTTTTTGTGCATTATAAACTACAAGTTACGTCTGCGTTCCCATAAAATTCCTTAAAGCAAAAAATAGTTAAAATGGTGTTTTGCTTACGATTTCTTAACAAACTTTTGATAGCCTTAAAGTATTTGTTAATTAATTTAAACTTTAAGTTGAAGTAGAGAACGTTTCTTACTCACGGCCGATAATCTTTAGAACTACTTAAAATAAAGCACAAGTTTCAAAATTATATTAATTTGTAAATCAATTTAATATGTAAACTATTGTGATGGTGATACTGATAAATCTTGTAAAGGCGATATCAATAAGGCACGCATCGTTATGCCAATTGTTTTTAGACGAAGCCAAAGACGTTTTACGGGAATGTTCTGACGCTCGCATTTCATATAACATTTGCGATTCTGAAGTCGTCTGAGAACAGAAAAGAATAACAAATTGGTACAAAGCTCTTAAAAAAAAATCCGAAATAAAATAATAATTTAAATTTTTAAAAATTGAATAAAAACTTTTTTAACGTAGAAAAATACATTGTTTTCGTGGAGTTGAAATAATATAAAAATAATCTTTATTTGGATAAAAAAAACGAACTATAAGTTGCTCAGAATGTCTGAGTGCAACAAATGCAGACAAGCAATTCGTGGTGAAACGGGAATTCATTGTATGGGTGTTTGTAACAAGGTGTTCCATACATCCGACAAGTGTTGTGGAATAGATCAATATGCATCCAGAATGTTGGTGGAGAACTCTTTTCTGAGATTTGTTTGTGATGACTGCATGCAGTATATACAAAATGTCGATTTGGTTTTAAAAGAAATTCAAGATGAAGTGCATAGAAATAAACAAAATTTGGTCGAATATAAACATGAATTTAAAGCGGCGCTTAAAGAAAATGAAAATGAATTTAAACAATTATTGGAAGCTATTGAAAGACGTTATGACGAAAGAATTAATAAAATGATTTCATATCAAAAATCTTGTGAAAAAAATGTAGGAGAAGTAAAAAAATTGTTTATCAATATTCAAGATGTAGAAAATAACAACAAACAGCTATGTCAAACAATAGAGGAAAAAAACCAGAATATGTGTAAAGAGATAAAAAAAGCACTAAATGAAAAAAACAACAAAACAACAAAAATATCATATGCAGATGCGATCAAAGTGTTGCCAGAAACAAGCAAAAGGGTTCCCCTAATTGTAAAGCCAAAGGAAAAACAATCAGCCGAAAAAACAAAAGAAGAACTAATGCCCCTATTGCGGTTCACCACTTTTGTGTCAGTTTGGTCGTCTTAGGTGATTTCGCATTGCCGTTCTCAACTAAACTGCCAGTTGACTATTCAGTTGTGTATCTGTTTTTTCGTGGTATTGCCGTTCTCAACTTTGTAAAAGTTTGGTCGTAAAAAACGTTGAATACACACAACTGCTTAATTGTAGTTGTGTCATTATCAGTTAGAGTGAAATTTTTTTTAAAGCGGTAAAAATTTAAATCAAAATGGAGAGATCGTAAGTATCAATTTTTGTAATAATTTTTTCACAATTTTTAAACACTTTTATTAGTTTGAAAATAACAACGAAAGTCCAATTTGAGCGGCTTGTTCAGGTTATGGACAGGAATCCGGAAATTGCTCGCGGAAAACCAAATTTTGGTGCAACGGAAAATACGTGCAAGGAGTTATGGGAAGAGTTTGCTGTAGAATTAAATAGTTTGGGACCACCGACAAGAACATCGCAAGAATGGCAACGTGTAAGTGTGTCAGTAAAATAATATTGAACAATTACAATATTCTTAATATAATTATAATCTTTCACAGGTTTGGATCCACTATAAAGCAAGCATTAAGAAAAAACTTGCAAACAATAAAAGAAACACTCAGGCGACAGGTTGAGGCCCATCACAAGAAATCCCATTAAATAGCCTTGAGGATACTGTTTCACAACTCTTGTCTTTGCAAGAGGGAGCGGCACCATTAAATAGCCTTGATGATACTGTTTCACAACTCTTGTCTTTGCAAGAGCAAGCGGCACCATCTGGCCAAGTTTTTGGCGTTGCAGCATCCACTGCAAACATTAAAAAAATTAGAAAAAAAATTTGCAGTGCTGGAACGACAAGCAAATGAGGTTACTTATCTCCACAATCTTAAGGTGGAGTGCGATAAATTAAAAATAGAAAAACTTAAGAATAAATTTAAAAATTAATAATATTTTATTGTTTGCTGTTGTAGATAAATTTCATCTTATTTTTTTATATATTAAAATTCACAAGTGGTATTATTTTTTTAAGAATTACAAGTTTTTAAATATATGTACAGAATTCTTTTTTTTAACCTTTTAAGACTCAATTAACAAATTGTTTCACAATACATAAATAAAATATTTTACACTTTTTATTCCCACAACACTCAGTTTAATTTTCTTCAAATTTTACTTGCCAAACGTGATATTTAAAGTTGGCAATTCGATATTTTAGGTTGGCAATTTTATGACAAACTCAACTAAAAACAGTTGTGTATCGCAATAACTAAAATGAGTTTGGTTGTGCATAAGTTGGGTTGACTCTCACACGACCAAACTGAGTTGAGTGGTGAACCGCAATAGGGGCATAAATAAAGTAAATCCAGTTGACTTGAAAATAACAGACGTTGAAAGTAGAAGAAACGGAACTGTAGTTATACAGACAGATAATGGCGAGGAAAGAGATAAAATAAGAAGAGCAATCCAGGAAAAGATATCTGAAGATTATGAGGTGAAGGTGCCAAATCCAATGGACTTAAAAGTAAAAATAACGGGTATGTCATTTGATCATGGAGAAACTGAAATAATTGAAAAACTGAAAAAACAAAATCCGGCCCTTGCAAATGCTAATATTAGATTTATTGAAAAATATAAAGTCAAAATTGGCAATAAAACGCTGCATAATGTAAAATTAAAATTGGACATGGAGGCATATAAGAAAGCTATAGAAATGTCAAAAGTAAATATTGGGTGGGAGAGGTGCAAAATATATGACGGAACCGAAGTAACACAATGCATGAAATGTCGAGGTTATAACCATGTAGCAAAAAACTGTAAAAATCAAGAAATCTGCGCCAAATGCCATGGACAACACATTACAAAAAACTGTCAGAGTGATGAAAGAGTAATGAAATGTATTAACTGTGCGAAAGTAAACAACAAACTTAATATGGGATCAGACGATAATCATCATACAAATGATAGGAAATGCCCAGTATACCAAAATAAGTTATCAAATAAATTAAGAAGGATTGGATTAACCGCTTAACAATTAAAGGAAATTCGTATGTTATATACTAATGTGCAAGGTCTTCTTAACAACTACACTCAAGTTGAAATTGTGGCAAAGATGGAGAGCCTTTGAGACAATAGACAGGCAAATACTGATAAAAAAGCTATATATGTATGGAATAAGAGACAAAGAACTGGAATGGTTTCAATCATATATAAACAATAGAAGGCAATCGACTAAGGTAAACGGTGTGCAATCGCATGAAATATTTAATGATTTTGGTGTACCACAAGGATCAATATTGGGAGCACTTCTATTTGTATTATATATTAATGATATGCCAAACATTTTGCATAAGTGTGAAATTACTATGTATGCTGACGATACCCTTATATTTACTTCTGCTGACAGCGACGAGGAATGTCGAACAAATATGTCGTATGATATTAGAGAAATAAACAGATGGTTAAAAATGAATAAGCTTAAGCTAAATGAAAATAAAACAAAAATAATGGAACTAAATTTTAATTCAAGCGACCAATTTAAAATAAATGACGTTATCATAGAAAAAGTAAACTATATTAAATATCTCGGATTCATTTTAGATAAGAAATTAAATTTTAATGAACATATTGACTATGCATGTAAAAAAATTGGTAAAAAAATTGCCTTTCTCAAACGAATAAGAAGTAAAATATCGAAATCAACTGCTATTAATATATATAACACTATTGTTAAGCCGCATTTTGAGTTTGGATCGTCAATTTTATATACCTGTAGTAACACAACACAAGTAACAAGAATGCAAAAACTTCAAAATAACGCAATGCGAATAATTTTAAAATGCAATCGATATGCGCACATAAACATAATGCTACAAAGTCTTAAATGGATGACCATAAAACAAAGACTACAACTCAACACTATTAAGTTTATACGGAAAATGAAGAATGGAGATGCGCCTCAATACCTGTGCGAACAAATAAAGTATGTGGGGGAGAGCCAACCCTATGGCCTTAGAAATGCAGACGACTTTCGAATTCAGAGGGTGATGTCTACACAAATGCAGAGAACAGTGTTCTATAAAGGTTTTCAGCTTTACAATTCTTCGCCAAATAATATAAAAAATGAAACAAACAATAATATTTTTAATAAAAAATGTGTAATTTTGTCCTATTTAGTTTAGTTTGATTAATTTAAATATATTGTGAAGATTGCTTTTTTTTCTCTACTTACTAGTATATACATTTACATTTTGTCAAATAAAGTATTTTTAATACTAATAATAATAATAATAATAATAAAAAAAAAAAAATTGTGATTTGAACTCGCCAGAGAGGTGGTTGTAAATTGCAATAGCAAGAAGTTTGGCCATTCCAAGTCGCATGTGTATGCTGAAGTGAACTGGCGTATTTTTATTTTTTTATCAACTTAAATTTATTGTAGCACTTTTTTTTATTATTTTGCAAAAAATTAACTTTTGTGTGCAATATTACTGATTTTACACTTCTGATATACATATTTATTATAAAGAGATAGACAACCCAACTTCAAATATAGTTTAGATTTCTTGTAATTTTTGCGTTTCAATGTTCTTGATCGCAAGTGAGCCACTGTATATTAGCAATAAAAATAGAAGATTAATGAATTTTCAGAGTAATAACATATGTATGTAAGTTTTAAACCAGTGCTCTATTAATTGCTTCCGCTTTTAAGTTGTTTAAAAACGATAGATTTATGCGACTATGGAAACGCATTAAGAACGCGTTATAACGAATATGTGTATAAGTATGAACCAATGAAAAAATTAACTATTTATAATTTTTATTGCAGTGTATAGTTTGTAATATGCGTTGTTGTAAATACAAATAAGAATTGTGATTCATGTGATCCATAATCATAAAGTACCTAAACAATAACATTTAATTTTGAAATTAACTTAAAATAGCTTTACTGTAATATTACAAAATTGTAGCAAATAGTATACAATAAGAGCATATACTTTTAAAGGCTAGTGAACTTAGGCGGTTATCTTCATTTTAAAATTTCTTTAAAGAAAAATTGCTATTGATCCACCGTATAAATTCATACTTAGGTATATTATAGATTCTTCATTAACATTCATTAACAATCGTTTTTGCTTACATTTGTTGTAAGATTTTATAGATGTGATCAATATATCATAAATTGATTAATAATAAATAAATCATCTACCCTTTGTCTTTTATATATTACACTTTGATTAAATTATCGCTTAAGCACAATCCGGTAACTCAATTTTCTTTTTTATGCTCTAATATCTTTATTTACACCATAAACTACTGTGATTTACACCATAAACTATATATATTCTGTGATTTACACTAATTAATTACAAAACAAACTTAATTTATAACCCTACATAGCTTCTAAAAAGATGCCTATAAGGTGCCGCCGCTAATATTTCATTACGCCGCTTATTGTTGCTCAGACATAATTGTATGTGTGTTCTTTGTGTAAAGGTGGGGTCATATTGCATGTACTTAATTATTATTTGAATGTGTAAGCCCTTGACTGAATATATATGAGATACTGACCCATGTGGCAAATGATTAGATGCATGTATACAGGTACGTGCTAAATAAAATATATATTATGTCATAATTTTCACCACGTTTACATCAACTTGCCTCGTCTCTCAAAACTAAAAAGCTATATATATATATATATATATATATATATATATACATATATATGTATATATACATATATATATATATATATATATATATATATATATATATATATATATATATATATATATATATATATATACATATATATATCATAAACTAAATTGACCAGACAACTTTGAAAACGTGCATAAAGTTTGTGTGAAAGGGATAGCTAATCTAGTTGTTTTTATATAGATATCTCTTCACACAAACTTTATGATTTATACAAAGTTTATGCAAAATATGATTCGGACCCTTTTTATACGTCAAAGTTGAGTATTCTGTGGTATATATATATATATATATATATATATATATATATATATATATATATATATATATATATATATCAATGTTTTTTCAAGATATGGCAACCTTGAGATAAACAACAAGCAAAATAATAAAGCTCTGGAAAATATTTTAAAAAATTTAATTTAAATAGAACTTTATAATAATGTTAATACATTTATATAATTAAAAAGACCATAAAAATAATTAAGGGATTTTGAACACATGAAATGATTTTGTGATTTTAACTAAATTGTAAAAATGGGTGAATGCAATAAATGCAGATCGTCAATAAGAGGAGAAAGTGGAATAAGATGTAATGGCGTGTGTAATAAAATCTACCATTTATCAAAAAGTGCTCGGGCATTGACCAATATGCGTCCAAAATGATTGAGGAGCGCAATTTCATAAGATTTATTTGTGAGGACTGTATGCTTTATTTCCAAAATGTTGATCTTGTGCTAAGAGATATGCAAAACAATGTAAACAAAAACAATCAAGCACTTAAAGAAGATAAACTTGAATGTTCAAATGCATTAAGGCAAAACGAAAATGAATTAAAATCTTTATTAGAGGCAATTAAGAATCGGTATGATGAGCGATATAAAAAAATGATATAAATATAATATAAAATAATAATAATATATAATATACAAGAACCTTGTGAAAAAAATATGGAGACGATAAAAAATCTATACGGAAATGTTAATCAAGTCGAAAATAAAAATAATAAATTGTGTGAAAAAATAAACAACAACAATTTAAAGGTGTTCGACGAAATCAAGAAAATTGTAAAAGAAACAAATACAAAAACAAAGATGACAAATGCTAAAACGGTTGCAAATAATAACGCGATGCCAGACTGTTCAAAAAATTTCCCATTAATTATAAAACCAAAAGAGAAACAAAATGTACAGAAAACTAAAGCAGAACTTAATGAAAAAGTGAATCCGGTTAATTTTAAAATAACTAACGTTGAAAATCGTCGAAATGCACATTAATTATACAAAGCGAAAATATCGAGGAAAGAGAAAAAATTCGAAATGCTATTGTAAACGAAATAAGTGAAAACTATGAAGTTAAAATTCCAAAACAATACGGTTTTCACTTAATATTAACGGACATGAATTTTAAAATAAAAGAAGAATAACTAGTGGAAAAACTAAAAAAGCAAAATGAAATAATAAAAAACAGTAAAATAGAAATTGTGAATTTTTTTAAACTAAACGGTATAATAGAACAATACATAATGCAAAAATTGAAACAGATAATGAAACATATTTAAAAATTTTATCAATTCAAAGACTGAATGTCAGATGGGATAGATGTAGAGTCTTTGATGGCACGAGTACAATCCAGTGCTTCAAATGTCAAGGATATAACCATAAAGCGTCAGAATGCAGATATGAAGAAGTATGCCAAAAATGCCATGGTAATCACAAAAGCAGAGAATGTAAAACACAAATTGCAAATAAATGTATAAATTGCATTAAAGAAAACAAAAGGGTAAATCTTGGATTAGATGAAAATCACGCTATTACAAATAAAGAATGCCCCGTGTATCGAAACAAGCTAAACTTAAAAAAGAAACGAATTGGATTAGACTGTGATATTTAGCAACCAAAGCAAGTGTATGGAGTATATACGAATATTCAAGGTTTAATCAATAATTTTACACAATTATAAATATTAGTTGAATTTAATGAACCCAATTTTATAGATTTCCGAGACACATCTAACAAAACAAATTAATGAAGCAGAAATTGAACTTAAAGGCTACAATCAATTTAACACAGTCTCAAATTCATCAAAAACTTGTGGCATAATTATATACTTTAATCAACAGCAGATTATTTTTGAGATCAAAGTCACAGTATAAAATTATGCTTACTGGATTAGTGCATACATGGCAAAACAGCAAAATTTGTCATTAATAATAATTGCAGTGTATAGGTCTCCAAGTTGTTCTAAAGTGGAGTTTTGTGAAACTCTACAAGACTTTATAGAAGCAATATGTGAACGAAACTGCGACATATTAATTGCTGGCGATTTTAGTATAGACTGGAAAAACGATTTTTACAAATATAAAATTCAAAATACTTTTAGCGACAACGGCTTAAAACTCGGATTACACAGAGTTCCAAAACAATTATAGACTATGTTGTAACTAATAATAGCAAAATGATCTGTGCAAAATTTAATATTAATAACAAGATATCCGATCATGAATCTATAGACATATTTATTGATACGAAATGCAGACACTCGAAAATAAATAATAAACAAATAGAGGTTTTTAAATATAATAGACGAAATTTTACATATGAACTAAACACAAAATTAAAATATAATTTTACAATTAATATAAATGAAATGGTCGAAGACTTCGACAAATGTGTAGAAGACACAATAAAAAAATTACTGTTAAGAAACAAAACAATAACAAAATTAATAATATGTGGTTTAATAACGAACTAAGAATCCTCAAATTAGAAAAAGTAAACTCTTACCATAGAGCAAAATTTCAAAATACCAATGTAGCGTGGACAAATTATAAAATAATAAGAAATAAATACAAAGCCAAAATTGAATATCAAAAAAATAAATATATAAATGATAAAATAACAGCATCGAACGATCAAAAAGAAATGTGGAGTGCAATAAAAGACCTAGTTTTAAGAAAATCTAAAAATGCAATAAAATCTGGGATATTTGAAAACGTAGAGTACAAAGAAGACATCGAATAGCCGATAAGTTTAATAACTACTTTGTAGACAGCATTAGAGAAATAAGAAACACTATCGAATACGTGCAATAAGAAAATCAAATACCTGTGATAAATTTAAAATTTAAGTTTCGTGCAATATCTATGTTGGAATTAAAATCGGTATGTCGAAATATCAAAAATAAACCGGACTATAAAAAAAACATCAAAAGTCATTATATTAGATAACTGGGACACAATTGGCAATATTTCACTTAATATAATAAATAAATCATTGCATACAGGAGTCTCCCCTCAAAAATAGAAAGAAACAATGGTTAGCCCGGTCGAAAAAGTAAAAAATATAAATAAATGTGAGGAATATCACCCAATAAATAACCTAAAAATTTGCGAGAAAATTCTTGAAACATGTGTCAAACAATAACTAGAAGATTACAATGAAAAAATTTTTTAATATCTAAATACCAGTCTGGGTTTAGAAAAACACTCATGCGAAACTGCTGTGAAAAAAATAACTGGGACACAATTGGCAATATTTCACTTAATATAATAAATAAATCATTGCATACAGTGAATCCGGTTAATTTTAAAATAACTAACGTTGAAAATCGTCGAAATGCACATTAATTATACAAAGCGAAAATATCGAGGAAAGAGAAAAAATTCGAAATGCTATTGTAAACGAAATAAGTGAAAACTATGAAGTTAAAATTCCAAAACAATACGGTTTTCACTTAATATTAACGGACATGAATTTTAAAATAAAAGAAGAATAACTAGTGGAAAAACTAAAAAAGCAAAATGAAATAATAAAAAACAGTAAAATAGAAATTGTGAATTTTTTTTAAACTAAACGGTATAATAGAACAATACATAATGCAAAAATTGAAACAGATAATGAAACATATTTAAAAATTTTATCAATTCAAAGACTGAATGTCAGATGGGATAGATGTAGAGTCTTTGATGGCACGAGTACAATCCAGTGCTTCAAATGTCAAGGATATAACCATAAAGCGTCAGAATGCAGATATGAAGAAGTATGCCAAAAATGCCATGGTAATCACAAAAGCAGAGAATGTAAAACACAAATTGCAAATAAATGTATAAATTGCATTAAAGAAAACAAAAGGGTAAATCTTGGATTAGATGAAAATCACGCTATTACAAATAAAGAATGCCCCGTGTATCGAAACAAGCTAAACTTAAAAAAGAAACGAATTGGATTAGACTGTGATATTTAGCAACCAAAGCAAGTGTATGGAGTATATACGAATATTCAAGGTTTAATCAATAATTTTACACAATTATAAATATTAGTTGAATTTAATGAACCCAATTTTATAGATTTCCGAGACACATCTAACAAAACAAATTAATGAAGCAGAAATTGAACTTAAAGGCTACAATCAATTTAACACAGTCTCAAATTCATCAAAAACTTGTGGCATAATTATATACTTTAATCAACAGCAGATTATTTTTGAGATCAAAGTCACAGTATAAAATTATGCTTACTGGATTAGTGCATACATGGCAAAACAGCAAAATTTGTCATTAATAATAATTGCAGTGTATAGGTCTCCAAGTTGTTCTAAAGTGGAGTTTTGTGAAACTCTACAAGACTTTATAGAAGCAATATGTGAACGAAACTGCGACATATTAATTGCTGGCGATTTTAGTATAGACTGGAAAAACGATTTTTACAAATATAAAATTCAAAATACTTTTAGCGACAACGGCTTAAAACTCGGATTACACAGAGTTCCAAAACAATTATAGACTATGTTGTAACTAATAATAGCAAAATGATCTGTGCAAAATTTAATATTAATAACAAGATATCCGATCATGAATCTATAGACATATTTATTGATACGAAATGCAGACACTCGAAAATAAATAATAAACAAATAGAGGTTTTTAAATATAATAGACGAAATTTTACATATGAACTAAACACAAAATTAAAATATAATTTTACAATTAATATAAATGAAATGGTCGAAGACTTCGACAAATGTGTAGAAGACACAATAAAAAAATTACTGTTAAGAAACAAAACAATAACAAAATTAATAATATGTGGTTTAATAACGAACTAAGAATCCTCAAATTAGAAAAAGTAAACTCTTACCATAGAGCAAAATTTCAAAATACCAATGTAGCGTGGACAAATTATAAAATAATAAGAAATAAATACAAAGCCAAAATTGAATATCAAAAAAATAAATATATAAATGATAAAATAACAGCATCGAACGATCAAAAAGAAATGTGGAGTGCAATAAAAGACCTAGTTTTAAGAAAATCTAAAAATGCAATAAAATCTGGGATATTTGAAAACGTAGAGTACAAAGAAGACATCGAATAGCCGATAAGTTTAATAACTACTTTGTAGACAGCATTAGAGAAATAAGAAACACTATCGAATACGTGCAATAAGAAAATCAAATACCTGTGATAAATTTAAAATTTAAGTTTCGTGCAATATCTATGTTGGAATTAAAATCGGTATGTCGAAATATCAAAAATAAACCGGACTATAAAAAAAACATCAAAAGTCATTATATTAGATAACTGGGACACAATTGGCAATATTTCACTTAATATAATAAATAAATCATTGCATACAGGAGTCTCCCCTCAAAAATAGAAAGAAACAATGGTTAGCCCGGTCGAAAAAGTAAAAAATATAAATAAATGTGAGGAATATCACCCAATAAATAACCTAAAAATTTGCGAGAAAATTCTTGAAACATGTGTCAAACAATAACTAGAAGATTACAATGAAAAAATTGTTTAATATCTAAATACCAGTCTGGGTTTAGAAAAACACTCATGCGAAACTGCTGTGAAAAAAATAACTGGGACACAATTGGCAATATTTCACTTAATATAATAAATAAATCATTGCATACAGGAGTCTCCCCTCAAAACTGGAAAGAAACAATTGTTAGCCCGGTTGAAAAAATAAAAAATACAAATAATGAGAGTCTGGGTTTAGAAAAAAAAGCACTCATGCGAAACTGCTGTGCACTATGTACTAAATAGATGGAAATTTATCAAGAAAAGCAGCAAACTTTTAGCTACATTTCTCGATTTTAAACGCGCCTTTGAAACAATAGATAGAGACATCATTATAAAAAAACTATACTGCTATGGCGTACAAGGCAAATAACTAAATTGGTTTAAATCATACCTAGCCGCTCGAATGCAAATTACTAAGGTTAATAATATAGAGTCAAGTACGATAGAAAACGAATATGGGTTCCACAAGGCTCAATATTGGGAGCACTCCTATTTATAATGTATATAAACGATATGGAAAACGTTTTGGAGAAGTGTGAAATAGTAATGTATGCTGACAACACATTAATCTTTACGGAAGCTGAAACTGAAGAAAAATGTTACGCCAATATATCAGAAGACATATCCAACATAAATAAATGGCTTAAAATTTTTTTTCACGCTAAAATTTATTTATTGTATCTTCAAATAACTGAACTAACAATAAGTATTCAAATCTTATATATATATATATATATATATATATATATATATATATATATATATATATATATATATAATTGTTAGGCCCAACCAGTGTTAGACATAAACTTAGTGATTGTAATTAATAATACATAAATGTAGTGTTAAGCACAAAAATATTTTCAAAAACTTTCATCTGGAGTGCGGCGTATTAAAGCCGTAGTGTCCCTCTTTTTCAGGCGGATGTGTCCAGTAAAGTTCAAGATATTACGAGCAAGGGGATTAGGATGGGACTCGAGTTTTGTTAAATATTTGCCTGCATATTTGGCAATTTCTGCGGTCACAAGTGGCATATTTAAATCACGATGTAAAATTGAATTTTTCATGTACCATGGAGCCGATGTTATTAACCTTAAAATTTTGTTTTGCAATCGTTGTATTCTCTCTACAATGGAAGCTGAAGCAGTGCCCCATAGCTGAATTCCGTAACACCATATGGGTTTCAAAAGCGACTTGTATATTAAAAGTTTACAATCTAGACTGAGGGTAGAATTTCTACCAATCAGCCAATGTATCTGGGTTAATTTAAGCTTCATTTGTGTTAGCTTAGAGTCAATGTGGTGTTTCCATGTAAGCCGTCGGTGATGGTGTATACCAAGGTATTTCATCTGTGAATGTTGAGGAACAACTTGGTTGTTGATTCGAATGGGGGAACAAGTGTCTCTTCGTAGAGTAAATGTGACATGAACACACTTTTGTTCATTTACTTTTATTCTCCATAAGTTCAACCACAGTTCCAACAGCTTAATATGTTCCTGAAGATAAGGGGTTGCCTCGTGAGGGTTTTCATGCATACTAAGGCAGGCAAATGTAGAAGTGAGGATATTACTGCTCAAAGGCATATCACAGGTATAAATCAAATACAAAACTGGCACCAGTATACTCCCCTGTGGCACCCCAGATGAGATAGTTTCGGGCACACTCATGAAGTCTTCTTCCACGACAGTGAACTTCCGGGCAAGAATGTAACTTTCCAAAAGATTTACAATGTTTATTGGTAGATATGTCTTCAATTTTAGAATTAGGCCTTCATGCCACACTTTATCAAATGCCTGAGAGACATCAATAAAGAGGGAAAAACAATACTTTTTTTCTTCAAATGTTCTTCTTCGAACCTGCGACCTTCGCACACCTTAGTACACTACCTACTAGTCTACGAAGGCCAGTTGTGATTTTTATAAAGTATTATACATACTACTTATTTCAAATAAACAAAATTGTTATTAGAGATATTCTCCAAAATACTTTTTTTCATTTATTTATTTATTTATCTGCATGTTCAATTCCTGCACAACAACAATTATTATTATATTTAAAGTACAGGAAAGTGGTATCAAAAAGTTAAGCTGAGACAGAATTATTTAATATTTTATTGTCTGTTGTTGGCTTAGCTAGGTATGTATATGCCTGTATTTTTTTTAATTTTATTTAGTAGTATTACAAATACTTTAACATTCACTATTTACATCAAATTACATATTATTAATATTTATATTGAATCTTACAAAATTTACACATTTCTTTTTGAATACATTCTCATTTATTTCATTTTTCATATTATTTGGCAATTCGTTAAATAGTTGTAAGCCTTTGTAGAAAAGGGACCGTTGCATTTGTGTAGACATTGTCCGCTCAATCCTAAAGTCATTAACATTTCGTAGTCCATATGGTTGACATTCTCCTATATATCTTATTTGTTCACACAAGTATTCTGGCGCATTTCCATCTTTTATTTTTCTAATAAATCGGATAGTGTTGAATTTTAGCCTTTGTTTAATATTCATCCACCTAAGGTCTTGTAACATACTCTCTATGCTGGTGTATCTGTTACATTTTAGAATTATTCTCATCGTTGTGTTGTGTTGCAGCATGTGTAAAGTATTGTCGAACCGTATTCAAAATGCGGTGTAACTATGGTGTTATATACATTTATTGCAGTTGTCCTTGATATTTTATTTCTTATTCTTTTAAGAAAGCCAATTTTTTTTTACCAATTTTTTTGCATGCATAGTCAATATGTTCATTAATTTCTAGTCTTTTATCTATTATAAAGCCAAGGTATTTTATATATTCGACTTTTTCAATGACTGTGTTATTAATTTCAAAAGTATCGGTATTGTCCATATTTATTTCTATTATCTTAGTTTTTTTTCATTAAGTTTTAATTTATTCATTTTTAACCATTTGCTTAATTTACTTATATCGTCTCATATTTGACCTACAATCCGCATCATTATCCCCAATGGTGTATATAAGTGTATCATCAGCATATAGTACTATTTTACATCTTTCAAGTATGTTTGGCATATCATTTATATATATAATAAACAGAAGTGCACCCAAAATAGAACCTTGTGGCACACCAAAATTATTTTCTATTTCATCTGATAGTTCTTCGTTAACTTTTGTAATTTGTTTTCTATTACTAAGGTATGAAATAAACCATTTTAGTTCTATCGTATATATGTAGCTTTTTTATTATTATTTCTCTATCGATAGAGTCAAATGCTCGTTTAAAGTCTATAAATACTGCCATCATCTTTTTATTATTCATAGCTTTCCATTTACTTACCACATAGTTTAAAGTGGTTTCGTATGAGTGTTTTTTCTTGAAACCTGATTGGTATTTTGAAAGAATATTGTTATTTTCTAAATATTTATCTAATTGTTTTTTCACCACTTTTTCAAGAATTTTTTCAAATGTCTTCAAAGTATTTATTGGACGGAACTCTTCTCCTTTCTTCGTTTTATGCACTTTTTCTATTGGTGATATAATTGATACTTTCCATATATCAGGAAAAACTCCTGTTTCCAGGGATTTATTTATTATTTTTAGCATTACATCTCCTATTACATTCCAGTTTTCTAGAATCATTTTATTGGAAATTTTATCATGGTCATTTTTATTTTTCATCTCTTTTATTATGTTTTTAAGTTCTGTATTATTTATTTCGTGAAATTTAAATTTATTAGTGATACTGTACTTTATATTATTTTCATATTGTATGTCATCAATTGAGTTTCTAATTGTCTTAATACTATTTACAAAATATTCATTGAATTGTTTAGCTATGTCCCTACTATTGTTATATTCTAATTCATTAAATATCACAGATTTTATCATAGTCTTACTTTTATTAAATACTAAATTTTTTATATGTCTCATCATTTGTTTTTGGTCGATTGCATTGTTAATTTTTTTATTTATGTATTTATTTTTCTCGTTGTCAGTTTTAACTTTATATTGGTTTCTTATTATCTTATAATTTGTCCAAGCTTGATCTGTTTTTTATATTTTTGCTTGCATATACCTCATTATTTTCTCTCTTTTTAGCACCTGCAGTTCTGTGTTAAACCATTTATTAACAGCTTTCAATTTCCTGGGTGTTTTTTTTTATATGTAAATTTTTCTATGGTCTTTTTGAAGCAATTATCGAATAAATTTACGTTTTTATTAACGTCATTATTCTCAATATACTTTATATTATTGGCCAATTCACTTTCAAATAATTGTTTGTTATATCTGAAAAAGTCAACCTGTGTTTCATCATTTTCTCCAATATTGTCACCATATTTAATCAATATATTTATTATTTCATGCTCACCGATATGTTATAGTTGTTTGTTATTATATAGTCAATTATTGTACTGGTGGTTTTTGTAACACGAGTATATTTATTTACCATCTGTTTCATGCCATTGTCATTGATTATTCTCTTAATTCTATTTCTATGTGCTGAGTTTTTACTCCAGTCTATGCTGAAGTCACCGGTTATTAAAATATCCCAGTTATTGATATCAGATTTAATGTCACATATTTCTTCTATTACTTGCTCAAAAATATCACAGAATTCAGCTTCTCTATAGCTAGGAGATCCATATATTGCACCGATTATAACATTATATCTATCATATGTAGCCTTGCAGACTAATATCCAATATTTTAAATCTTCTACTTTTTCAATAATCTTAGTTATCTTCTATGATTCCTTAAAATATATTATTACACCGCCTGTCCTTTTTAATAAGGAGTGTGACATAGAAAAGTCATATCCCTGTAGATTTATTTCGTTTTCTTCGATATCATTTGTAATATGGGTTTCCGTTAGTATAATAATACATATCAGGATTTTCTTTCGATGCAATAACCTCAATTTGGTTAAAGTTATTAGTTAGTCCTTGTATATTTGTTTGTTGAACCGCTATTGGCTTTAGTTGTTATTCCACTAGACCTATTTTTCTCTTTTTTGACAGCAATTTGTTCTGGTATACTGGGCATATTCTATCGTTTGTATGATGATTTTCGTCCAGTCCCATATTTAGTTTTCTGTTAATTCTTCTACAGTTTATGCACTTCATTACTTCTACATTGCTGGTACATTCCTTCGTTTTATGTTGTGCATGACATCGTATGCAAATTTCTCCTTAGCTACATGGTTGTATCCCTTACATTTCATTTTATTGGCGCCAACCAAATCATCAGTACCCTTTTAGCCAAATCACGATTGAAAAGCATTCAAGCTCGTATACTTATGCCACACAATGCAAATACTATATGAGAATTCAAACAGAACTCAATCATATTTTTCTATTTGTAATCAACAAAAAACACATAGTATAATAGTTTTAGAAAGCTTTTGTACAAACACAACACAACAAACAATTACAATTGACTTGCGTCTTTTGGTTTTTCTTTTTACGTCTTTAAGGCGGAGGTACATAACACGCGTGCGAATTACGTTTAAAGAAAACAAGAGATTTTATTTTTTTTAGTCTTTATTGCTTGACTTTGGTCTTCAGACTGACTTATTTTAAAATTCTTAAATCTATTGTTAGCATAAAATTCTGTTTTTTGTTTATTTATACAATTTTTTATGTTTGTTCAATTGTAACAACTTAAATGAATGGGTCATCGATAAAATCGATGACTTCATGAGGTTTAACAAAAAAATATAAATTCACAAATTTTTATTAATGGTTTAAAGTTTCATTCAAATTTCGATGAATGGAAAAAATGTCATTGACCTTAAATTCTTACGAAACAGAAAAGGGGAATCAAATAAAAAGAGGCAATTTTGTTTAATTGCTTAAATAGTATTTTTACTTAAAAATAAAGTCAAAGTTCTTTGACTTTATTTTTTTTTAAGTTTTAGTATATTTTGCAATTATTGAATCCAAATCCACGAGGGCTGGTTTAACATGTGGGATTACACATGTAACTCCTCCCCCATTAGATAAAGGATTCTCCTGAATTCTTCCATTCAATTTCCTACCTCTGTCACATAACATTATTGTTAATATTATAGCTATAGCTACAATTATTGTTGGTGGTAGGGTATAAATAACAATCTTACTATTAAACTTTATTTCTTCGATTTCTTTCATATTTTGAATTGTTTTTATTTTTACTTCTTCTATGGTTAGAGTACTATTAAATTTTATGTTTTCAAATTTCGGAACAATTATTTTATCTAAATACATTTTATTATTATTTGAAAATCTTTCATTTGCTATTGTCAAAGTGCAATTAGTATACTGTATTAAGTAGTTTCCATTCAAAGTATTATTTGTGCTATTGTAGTTGCTAGTTATTATACTATTTTTTGCATTTTTTACAATAATTGTTTGATCATTAATATTTATGATTTCTGTATTTTCGTTTGTTATAATCTTACAATTTTTTTCTATTGTACAATGTCTTGATATTTTACATTCATTTAGATAATTGTTTTGTTTATATACATATGTTTTATTATTGTAATTA
Source organism: Germaria angustata (assembly GCA_963681545.1). NCBI lineage: Eukaryota > Metazoa > Arthropoda > Insecta > Diptera > Tachinidae > Germaria > Germaria angustata. The sequence continues at coordinate 21,389,322 of OY813003.1, forward strand.
AAAATATTTTCAATTTCTGCATCCACTTCTTTATTTAAGTATGGCATAGGTATAATAGTGGTTACTTCTATAGAATAAAATATTTTTGGAACTTTAATTATAAATATTAATTCATTAGTTTTTTCGAAAATTGCAGTTCTTAAAAATTTAATTTTTCCTATGTCTATATTATAATCTTCTATCTCTTGCTTAGTCAGGATGCTGGCATCCGTTATTCCATTTTGCGCTGTTGTTATATAATTTTGTATATGTTCAATGTGGTTTCTAATTGTTGTCAAGATAAGCAAATTTTCAAAGTATATGTTTTTTGCCAATGTGTCTCTTACTGACCTATGTAGTCCTTCCATATAATATAATAGATTCTTTTGATTTTGTGTTACAGTGTTTTTTATAAGCTGAATTGTATTGTTGAAGTGATCATTGATTTTTATTTGTTGATTTAAGTTTGTTATAGAATTATGTATATTAGTATCGACTGTATTAAAGTGTTTAGTTATGTCCTCTTGGTCATTATTGTCCATGGTACCAAAAAGGTATTTCCAAGCATGTCCTACGTTTTTGCCTACTGTTAGGTGTTATTGTTTTTATTTTGCTTAAAAGTGTGTCTATCTCATTAAATATAAATGTTTTTTCATTGTTTTTCAAATTGTTTGAGTCTATTCTCAATTGCAGGAGTATATTTGTTATTTCTTTTATATCTATGTGGTGCAAAATTAAGTCTGATTCTATAGGGATGCTGGAATTATAGTTGTTAATTTGTACATATCCACTTGTTTCCGTTATTGGATGTAAGATTATGTTGGCCTGAGTTTGCGTTATTATAAGTATTGTTATGAGTATTTGTAATGTTACCTGTAACTTTAAATTGTAATAGATATTAACTTTCATTTATAATGAGATTGATGTATTTATTGAGTGTTTTGGTGTTTGTATCTGTAACTGTTATAGTATATTTCTATTTCAAGTTCTCTATTTTAAGTCTATTTTATTTTTTAAATTGTCTTTTAAGATCCTCAAAACGTTTGGCCAGATATTCAAAGTCAATATCTTCGTCCTCACTATGGTTTACCATGTTTGCACTATTACCGTCATTTGAATCACCATGTAGCTCCGAAAACTTAAAAGGTCTTTTTATATTTGACACATGAACATTTTCTAACCTTTGTTTCCTAAATTTAGGCTGTTCTTTGTGCCTTACACTTCTATAATTTTTTATGTATCCCTCCTCCCTATTCTCAACGTACTTTTCTCTTTTTCTGTTTGCTTTTACAATTTTCTTTTCCTTACAAACAATCAAGTTATTGTAAATATCATCTTGCTTTACCTCATCATTTTCTACAGCAAATGGTGTACATTTTATAGTACTGTGATATGTATTATTATAATGATAAATAGCCTTATTCATTTGTTCTATAATTGGTATTTTTTCTTCAATATTTAGGGTTCGTATTTTTTCAGTTATCGTATTATTCAATCTTTCGATATCCGCATTGCCTGTATGGCTATTCGGTTTCGTGAAGTGAAATTCGATACCTTCTCTTACTAAGAAGTCCTTTATATTAGCATTGTTAAATTCGTTATCAAATACAAATTTTTTAACTTTTCCCTTTATGGACAGAAATTCTGTTATCTTTGAAAATAAAGTTCTACTATTCCTGTCCATTAATGGAAAACACGTTGCATGTTTCGTGAATTTGTCTATGAAAATTATGAAAGCTTGTTTACTATTAACATATGTATCTATATGAACTATTTCATTTTTACCCTTTGGTGTTATTGTTAACGCAAATTCTTTTCTAATAGGCTTTCTGTCGTATTTCCCTCCAGTACATATATCGCAGTTATTAATGATCTTATGAATACTTTCTTTCAAGTTTGGGTTATAAATCTTGCTTTTAATTCCTTCGTATGTTGCCATTATACCAGCATGCCCAGTTTCTATTTTATGAAAAAGTGTAATCTGCTTATGGAGTTCATCCTCATTATGGATGTCTTCAGCTAAATATGAACACTTGACAAATTTTAAACTGCTATTATTAAAATGTCTTATTATTAATTGTTGTAGTTTACTGTATTCATGATCATTCATTTCGGAATACACTGCAACTTTACCTTTTGAAAAGTATCTTGAAATCAATGTTGCTACGATATTTTTTTGTATATCTTCCCTATCTATGTAGAGTCTCCTATGGTTAAACACTCTCTCAAATTCTTTGCGCTTTTTGTTCTGGAAAATAATCTGTTGACGGAATCTATTCACAATTGTAGTTAGTATAGGGATATGATCATTTTGTTCTTCTTCTTGTGAGTGAATTGTTTCCACATCTAGAGAACCTTCCGCTTCGGGTTGACCAGTATCGTTTAGACAATTTATTTCCAAGTAATCGGAATTTATTCTGCTTAAAAAGTCTGCAATTTTATTTTCTTTTCCTTTGATATATTCTATTCTGGCATTATATTCACCTAACTGCAGAATCCATCTTTGGAGCCTTGGATTTATATCCTTGCCAGTAAATTTAGCATGTAGCCATTTAAGTGGCTGATGATCTGTTTGTAAATCGAATTCTCGACCATATAAATAAGGTCTGAAATATTTCACGGCCCAAACTACGGCTAGTAGTTCTTTTTCAACCGTTGAATAATAACGTTCATGTTTATTTAGTGTTCTAGATGCATAAGCCACTGGGTGACCTTCTTGAGTAAGAACTGCTCCAAGAGCGAGGTTACTTGCATCCGTTATCAACTTGAATCTTTTTGTGAAATTTGGGTATCTTAAGATAGGGGATTGTGTCACTAAATCTTTTAGTTTTTCAAAGGCGTATATATAACTTGGGTCATTTTTATTAATCTTCTCGTCTTTCCGTAAATATTGTATCATTGGAGATGCTATTTTAGCATAGTCCTTAATAAATTTCCTATAAAATCCCGTCATACCCAGAAAGGATTTTATCTGTTTCTGAGTGACCGGTAGTTTTAGATTTCGGATTATCTCTACTTTTTGCCTATCTGGTTTGACACCTTCTGCTGTCAAAACATGTCCTAAAAATAAGGTTTCTTTCTTGAGAAAGTCACACTTGTCGGGCTGAACTTTTAGATTTGCTTGCCTAAGCGTTTTCAAAATTAGTTTTAAATTACAAATATGCTCCTCTAATGACGTTCCAAAAACTAGTATATCGTCTATGTAGACGACACATATTTTGTTGATATACTGTCTTAGGACTGAGTTTATCAACCTCTGGAATGTTGAAGGTGCATTTTTTAGTCCAAATGGCATTCTAACGAATTCGTAGTGTCCGAATTGCGTCGAGAAAGCTGTTTTGGCTCTATCTTTCTTATTCACCTTAATCTGATAAAAACCTTTTGCCAGATCAAGTGTTGTAAAATATTGTGATCTTCCCAACTTATCCAGTATACTCTTTAAGTTAGGAATGGGGAATTTGTCATCAATGGTATTGTCATTCAAAAGTCTATAATCCACGACCAGACGCCATTTCGTCTTACCTGAGTTATCCATTTTCTTTGGAACAATCCAAAGAGGACTATTATAAGGGGAGTTACTGTTCGTTATTATGTTTTGTTCCAACATTTCATTAATTTGACGTTCTACCTCTTTTTCATGGATCTGAGGATATCTATATATTTTTGAGTATAAAGGCTTTTCCGTTTTTGTAATTATTTCATGTTCTACTATATCGGTGGCTGTTAATGTATCTCCTTCTCTATAAAATACATCCTCAAATTCATGCAATATTTTTTTTATTTCAATTTTCTCTTCATTGTTTAAATGGTTAATGTCAATCGAATTTTCTAAATTTTTTGTGTTAACTGGCTCCATAACTCGAATTTCTTCATATACAAGAGGCTCTGTATTATTTTGAAAATATATTTGGTTTCTAAATATTTCAATGAAACGGTCGAATAAATTTATTTTAGCTTTAAATGGTATCAGAAAATTTTGACCAATGATAGCATTATAACCATTGCCCTGAAAGTCTCTTATTTTCCATGACAATGTCCCTACAGCGTTGAATTCTTTTGGTATTGGTGTAATAATACAGTGTGTCACTTCAATTAAGCCGTTTATTGTTCTATAGTACATTTTATTTTTTAGAGGTTGAGGTCTAAATCCAAGAAGGGCTGATGGTTTGATAATACTTGTGTCAGAACCAGTATCAACCAAGCATTTCAACACCTGCCTTCCGATATTAATTGTTATTATTGGTAGTTTTGATCCAGAGGCTGTATGGTAAAATTTATCTCACCATCTGGATTTTGCTGTTGGATATTATCAATTTCCATGTAATTACCATTTCTGGTTATATTTGACTGGTCCACATTCATAAACGATTGATGAGTTTGGCCAGATCGATTCGATCTATGATTATTTAACCTAGTATTTTTATTGTATAGATTTTGATTATTAAAATTTCTGTCATTATGAATTTCTGGGCTGTTATCTTGTTGAAAATTAGGATTGGATCTATGCAAGTCACTACTAGCTTTTGTATTATAGTAATTTTGTTTGCTATTGTTATGTGTTGTTTTTCTGTAACTTTTATATGTATTGTGTTTTCTAAATTTAAAATGAATGCATCTCGGATCGTCTAGGGCCTGAATTTGTGTGAATTTAGTGCAAATCTCTCCTAATGTATTTCGAATATCAACGTGATGCCTTAAGGGTATATCTATCTTTTCCGTCAGTATGTTCACTAAATGTCTGTCGACACAATCTGGTGCATATAAGTCTGGCTTTTCATTATCATATTGGTATATTTCGTTAATTTCAAACTTAGCCTTCTTAAACTTATCAAACAATTCTCTTAAATTACTTACAGTCATACTTCTGCATCTGTTGAAAACCTCTGCATATGTTGTTTTGGGTTTGTATTGTAGGATGAGTGTATCTTTCACCTCGTCCCATGTAGGGTTGTTTCCGATTTCCATAATATATTTAGCTGCTTCTGCCGTTACCTTTTCATTAATTATTATTGCCATCGCCAGGTCCCTCAGTTGCGGATTATTCGGTGGGCACAGAGAAAATACAGCTTCTACCGAATTTATGAATGCCATCACATTATGACCTTCGTCTAAGCATCGTAATTGCCGGAATTGCTGCAAAATGTCTTTCATTGATAACGAATATTGTAGCTGTTGTTGACTCTGAAGTCTTTGGTTTTCCTGTTGCTGTTGTTGATTCTGTAGTCTTTGGTTTTCCTGTTGATGTTGTAGCAGAGTCCGTTCTTGGCTAATTATTACCTCCTGAAGCTGCCTTATTTGCTCATTTAGAGTGTCGATGTTGTTTTCAGCATCGAGCCGTCTGTTGGCATCAAATTCATTTTGTCTTGACATCTTGTTTAAATATTACGATAATTATTTTTTTTGTTTTAAATTTCACTTATTAAAATTTTCTTTTACACTTTAATAAAATTTCTTTCTTTGATTTGAAACTTTGACAACTCACAACTTTTAAAATTGACTTCGACTTAAAATGTTTTAATGTTTTTTTTCAATTAAATTGGATTTTCAAAATTTTAAATATAGGTTATTTTAACTTTTTCTTAGGGAAGAGTTCCTTTTTTTTAGGTTTATTTTAACCTTTTCTTAGGAAAGAGTTCCTGTTTTAGATATAGGTTTACTTTAACTTTTTCTTAGGAAAAAGTTCCTTTTCGACTGCGCCAATTACGTTTAAAGAAAACAAGAGATTTTATTTTTTTTAGTCTTTATTGCTTGACTTTGGTCTTCAGACTGACTTATTTTAAAATTCTTAAATCTATTGTTAGCATAAAATTCTGTTTTTTGTTTATTTATACAATTTTTTATGTTTGTTCAATTGTAACAACTTAAATGAATGGGTCATCGATAAAATCGATGACTTCAAGAGGTTTAACAAAAAAAAAAATATAAATTCACAAATTTTTATTAATGGTTTAAAGTTTCATTCAAATTTCGATGAATGGAAAAAATGTCATTGACCTTAAATTCTTACGAAACAGAAAAGGGGAATCAAATAAAAAGAGGCAATTTTGTTTAATTGCTTAAATAGTATTTTTACTTAAAAATAAAGTCAAAGTTCTTTGACTTTATTTTTTTTTAAGTTTTAGTATATTTTGCAATTATTGAATCCAAATCCACGAGGGCTGGTTGAACATGTGGGATTACACATGTAACTTGCGCGCGTTGAAGGCGTTGTAAACTTTTAACGCGTTAAGGCCGGAACAGAATAAAGAAGTTGTAGTAGTAGCTGAAGCTAACGACGTAATTAGTAGCGCTGCTAGAAAAAATGCGAACAGAATACTGAAGTTTTCTCCATGGTTACCTCATAACCTCTTTAGAATCGTAAAAATTATTCAAGAATAAGGTTTGCATTTTTTAACATAATACGTGTTAAATAGTTAAACAAATGTATTTCCATCAACATATATCTTTTCAAAAGTATTAATTTCTTTGTTTTAAATATTTATTAGCTACTTTATAAAAAAAGCATGGCAACCCTAGTTGCCATATGTATTATTATTTTTGTTTATTCTCTATTTCAAAATGGATAAAAAGAAAAGATTTGCTTTTTTATCAAGTTCAATAATTTTTTGCTATTTTGCAAATCAATATTTAAAGAAATATAAAAACAGAAGGCGATGGTGGGTGCGACCACTTTATGTCCAGAGATCACGATTAGGGTTTTTCGAAACAACGTTCCAGGATATTAAATCCAAGGATGAGGAGCTTTTTTTTAAATATACGTGGATGAACTTGGGACAATATAATTTGCTTTTGTCATTGATCGAAAATAATTTGCAAAAACATTCGAAAAGAAAGGCCATCAGCGCTGAGTGTCGCTTAGCTATGACGTTGGTGTAGGTATCAAAAAGTTTCCATTAACGTCTTTAAAATTTGTGCTTTTTGTAGGTATCTATCGCAAGGTGTATCTAGACATTATCTGGCTTGGAGTTTCCGCATGGGTGTTTCGACAGTGCGCGAAATTATTTGTGAGGTATGTGAAGTACTTTGGAAAGTATTATCACCAGTATATATGCCTCCCTTCAATACAATTGATTGGCTAGCAGCAGCTGAAGATTTCGAAAAAAATGGCAAATACCGAACTGTATTGGCAGCGTGGATGGCAAGCATGTCAAAATAAAGTGTCCACCTAATAGTGGATCACAGTACTTTAATTATAAAGGCCATTTTAGTATTGTTTTGTTGGGTGTATGTGATGCCAATTACGTATTTACTGCTGTAGACGTAGGTGCATATGGCAGTCAAAGTGATGGCGGCGTATTTCGTTTATCTAAAATTGGCAGAAAACTGTTTGATAACGATTTAGTTATTCCTCCGGGAAGACATTTGCCAAATTCACTCAGTAAAACGCCTTTATATATTGTTGGAGACAACGCTTTCCCATTGCTGCCAAATTTAATGCGGCCGTACCCTGGACTTTTGCTTGAAGATAAGAAGGACAATTTCAACCGGCGTTTGTCCAGAGCCAGACGCGTCATTGAGAACACCTTTGGTATTTTATGTACTAGGTGGCGTATTTTACTCTCTACAATCGAATTCCACCCTCAGAATGCGCATAAAGTAATATTGGCATGTACAGTTTTGGATAATTTTGTTAATATTACTGCCGCTTTGTACAACAATTCGGCTTATAATCCCACAAATTACGCTGATAGATATGATGAGCGAGATAATGTTATTCCTGGCCAATGGAGGGAACAAGGTGAGAACCTAGAAAGTGCTAAAAATATTGGTAATAGTCGAAAATGGAATACAACTCTCATGTATGGGCCGGTGCTTCAAAGTCTATTTTGAAGCTACTGGACCGAGTTCAGGAGAGGGCGAAAAGACTCATAGGTGACAATAGTGTAGCCAACTCTATTGACTCACTGGAGCATCGTCGCAACGTGGGTTGTGTTACGCTGTTTTATCGTTACTTCAATGGACTGTGCTCTGATGAGGTAAGGGAACATATTCCCGAGATCCGCTCCTACTTACGAGCAACACGTTCCTCATTAAGAGCACATCCATTTGTGGTCGATATAACAGCGAATCGCACTACGCATTTCAGAAATAATTCGTTCTTTGATCGAACAGCTCGTATGTGGAACGAGCTCCCTGCAGATGTCTTTCCTGCCATACCCAGCGTGGAGAGATTCAAGTCGAATATCCATAAGCACTACTCCCGCTATCCTCCTCACCCTATCCTATTTTCCTAGTTCCAGCACAATGCACTGCATAAATAGGGGTCATCCCCTGAGTACTGGTCCAATTGCAAAAAAAAAAAAAAAAAAAAAAGAAATAATACACGTGAAGCTGTTGCTATTCGGGAGACATTGTCAGACTATTTTTGGAACGAGAACAATATCTGGACCTAATTTTATTTAAAAATAAACATTCTTTACATTGAAAACCACTATAAGTTTTATTTTTAATAAATTATACATATGTAATACTAAAATAAAAATAAACACATTTCTTCAGTCTTTTTCAAAGGGAAAACATAACAAAAACAAAAATTCAAGTTTCATTACACAATGTTGGTTTAAGTACGAATTCAAAATAGTGCTTCTTCTAAAAACAGCTCTTCCTCTCTTGCGTTTAAAATCTGCAGCAACTCTACTTTTAAAGCATTTTTTTCCTTTAGCGGAAATTTTTTTAACTTTTGTAAAAGTGAAGCACAAAAATGCTCATCTTCATCACGCTCGCAATCATTTGTAACAAAAGTTTTTATCGAATCCATTGTGGCAATCAGCTCTTTCTCCATAGCATTGAATTCGCCTTTCCTTTTTTTTCCAGAATGAAAACTAGATGATGAACTTTTTGACGGCAAAAAATCATCAAGGGATGAATCCAATTCGTTAAAACCACTATCACTTTGCACACATTCGTCGTCATAGTTTCCGGTAGATCTGAGGAAGAAGAATGATTATATATCTGTATATGTATGTACGTATACGATCATAACAAAATTGCTCACAATCTCGGTTTTAAGTGTTCCTTTAAAAATAAAAGCTGGTCGTAAAATTTCCAGCCTTCTGCCGGCTCCATTGCTCCCTGACCTGATTTTGGTTTTTTATTTCGTTCACGGTTAAAACAATCTCGTAGGGACTTCCACTTTTTCTTGCAAACTTCCACGGCAAAAAGATTATTTTAAATTTTGTTGATTCGTTTTTCAATAATCTTACCACTTATTCCAATCTCGTCCGCAATTTTCACCCATGCTTGCATTTTCTTTTTTACATTTTTGTACTCTGGGTGCTTTAAATTGTACAAGATATCATTTTTTTAAACTAATTCAATAAAAACTTCCATTTCTTCGTTTTCCATTTTGATAAAAAATTGAGTTTGACAATATGCCGGCAATGTATTGTTGCGCGACAAAGTTTAAAATTTTAAATATTGAGCTTCAGCCTCAACTACAACGACTACTTCAACTACACACTCTGTTCACAATCCTTTAAATAGCAATTTTTAACTTTTGACCACAGAGTACTCAACCAGAGTACTCAACTTTGACGTATAAAAAGGGTCCGAATCATATTTTGCATAAACTGTATAACGTGCATAAAGTTTGTGTGAAGAGATATCTATATAAAAACAACTAGATTAGCTCTCCCTTTCACACAAACTTTATGCATGTTTACAAAGTTGTCGAGTCTAGTTCTAGTTTATGCTTTTGACAGCTTGCAGCGCTACTTGTTACGTTATGCTACAGCGACAATTCTGTTCCCCACTTTACACACGTCAAGCTACACAACACGCTTCATATTTGTTCATACTCAATCAGCTGGTAACAATATTTGCTTCATAATATGAGCTGAGTAACAGCAATTTTTAAACATGGCGCGTGAAAAGTTGGAAGTTTACGAACTTCACGCGTTAAACGCGTTGCCGACTTTTTTTATGTACTTTGTTATATGCAAATACTCTAGTTCAATTTTTTGACAGAAGTCTACAACGCACTGACGCGTGTTATGTACCTTCACCTTTACACAATTAATCGCCCTTTGGGGGATAATGAAAGTATTTATAACGCAAAATGAAAAACAATATTTATAATAACAAAATTTATCAAAGTTGTTTTTTGAGATATTCTCCAAAATAACCATTCAATATATTATTGTCTGCTGTTTTTCCAAGAAACATAATTTTTGATATATAGATGTTAGGAAACAACAAAGCAAGAAATATATAGCTGATGTAGTGATGCCACCTCGTTGGATTACCATACATTGCCATTAACTAAAATATTTCATGTTGACATTGGTAAACGAACAATGTTTTTCCTTTGCTTTAAAATCGCTACATTCTACTGCTAAATACTTAGCTGATTTACCATTACTGACAGTGTATTTGGTGCAGCTTATGTTGTTTTTGCACAAATTGGTATATTTATTCTTTTTTCAGTTTACTAAACAAAAAATTTTTAATTTTCCTATTTTAAATTGTCAAACGTTAGTGGTTATTTTCTTCAATGGTTGAGCTAATTAATATATTGTGTCTTTAAATATTGTGTGTGTTAAAATTACTACCAATTTGCGTGTATATCAAAGTTTCAAAGAAGCCTTTTGTAAGTTTAAAAGAAATTGTAATTTATTATTAGGTGAAACGTGCATTCATTATGTACATAAAAAAAAATTGGTTACAAGCCAATGTAGTATGTACATGAATATTTTTTTGCTTAAATTTAGTGAACATGCAGACACACATACATATGTATGTACATACATATGTATATGGAAATGCTAAAATGTGCTGTAGTGGGGTATATGAGTACTAATTACTGCAGTTAATTGCTCTCGAATATAGTATAATTATTTCAAATTAAAAATTGCATCAGTACATTGCAATTTCCATTCTTTCTTTTTGAGTAGGTTGTAAAACATTTAAAAAGCAGACTGAGAAAATATTTGCGTAAATCTCATAAATCTTGTACAAATTTGTAAAATACAGTAAAGAAATAAGAAAATCGATCTTCGATTAACGTTTTTCTATGTATGTATGTATGTATGTATGCCCTTAAAGTACCGTAAAAATTGACACAAAAAACCCACCTAAAAATTAAATGTTTATAGTTCTAGAAGCCTAGATAAATAAGTTGTGCAGTTGTAGTTTTTTATATGTATGTAAGTACATATCGAGCCTTTGCTGCAATAACGCTATAACTCAAAAAAGGTTGTTTTGCAGAAATTGAGTTTAAAGTTTAGAATTTACACACAACTTAATGGTAAAAGAAAATTTGGTTCCTTTCTCAAAAGCTGAGTATACAAAATATTTTTATGAAACTTTTACTGAATATTAAAAACGACAAGGCGAATAACTTCGTAATATAACCTTAAAAAAATCCAAATTTTGAGTTACTACGTTATTGCACCAAATGCTCGATATGTAAGTATGTATATATATGTATGTATAAGTAAGTATGTACATATACATATATATTTTTATCATCGTATTTACATATCTTCAATGTTCATACATACATATGTAAATTACAATAAGTATTCAAATCTCATCAATAACTTCATTAATTTTTCAAATCCTATTAGTGTTAGACAAACAACTTATTTTTTACCTCTTCAGTGGTTGTCATTAATGTTGGCTTAAATCAACTTTAAACCTAGTTATGGACCACAGAACTTTTCATATAAAATGCAGCGGTCTTTATTTTATAAGGGACTTAAATTGTATAACCGAATTCCAAATTGTTTAAAAAATGAAAGAAATAATTGTGTCTTTAGAAAAGAATGTGTTAAATTTGTTAAAAACAATGTTTTAACATGGAATTTGTAAATGTTAATTAAATGTAATTTATAAAGTATACCTTATACTAATAATAAAAAAAAATAATAATAAAACTGTAATTGTACATTACCTTTCTAAACATATTAGGTCAATTTGAAAACTTAAAAATATCTTATATGTATATATATGTATATATATATGTATATATATATGTATATATATATATATATATATATATATATACATATATATGTATATATATATATATATATATATATATATATATATATATATATACATATATATATATATATATATATATATATATATATATATATATATATATATATATATATATATATATATATATTATCGGTCTAATTCATAAACGCACAATAACAGCTTTATAAGAAATTAATAAGAGAAATTTGAAAACAGAGTATTCATAAACGTTTAATAGTCTATTAATCGCTTCATAACACTCTTTGAAATTAGGAACTTTTATTGTAGCCATTACCCTACTTTAACAGTTCAATAGTGTGAAATAATGAGAGCCTTCAGAGCAATTAAAAACTTTCCTGGCGTTATTGGTGTCATTGATGGGACTCACGTTCGCATCAAAAAAAACCGAAGATGACTTATCCTAATATTATCTTAACAGGAAGGGCTACTATTCCACTCGGAGTGACTACGAAGTATGTGTAGTTAAATGGATGGATACAAAAGCAGTCACGCTATTATCCACTTGTTCAAGTAGCGCCCCTGCTGATACCTGCAAGCGATGGTGCAAAAAAAAAAACAAAAAAATTTCAATAACTCGCCCAGCTGCTGTGGGGAATTATAACACATGCATGGGTGGCATAGATTTGTCTGACAGATTAATAGCTTACTATCGATGCAGGATGCGTACAAAGAAATGGACTGTACGATCCTTTGCTCACTTTTTGGACTTAGTTGTGGTTAACTGTTGGATAATGTACATCCGCTGTTGTGCTCAAGAAAACATAAAAGCAAAAGATAAACTTGGATTGCTTCAATACAAAATAAATCTGGCCAAAGCTATGATAAAGTATGATGTCGGGAGAGTTTCTCAAGATTTTTCACATCTTGGTTCAAAATCACGCCCTAGTACAAGCATATCTGCCACAACCAGTCAGAATTCTGATGACGATCCATGTGAAATTCCAAGCGAGCCCCCTACAAAGAAACATCGTGCGGTGGTTCCACATCCTCAACCAGAAATTCGTCTTGATAATGTAGGTCATTTACCACGCGTTGTCGTACCATTTGCTCAAAATGTAACATTTACTTACATACATACATATGTACATATGTATTCTAAAAACCAATTGCTTTGAAAACTACCACACTGTTAAGAGCCTAGGTACTCAATAATTATATGTATGTATAGATCTGAGGGGCACACATGTGCACCTACATTTTCCACTATTTCAAATAAAAAATAAAAAGAAAATCACATATAACTATTTTATTTGCTGCCCAAAGAGTAAACAAAATATACAAAATATGAAAAAAAAATACTTGAAACATTATAGTGATGCACAAACAAATGCAATCAGGTGGGTACCTAAATAATCGTTCAACGATGAAAAAAAACTAACGTGTTTAGGTACATTTTTTATAAGATATTTGTACTTTATAATTTCGTTTGTAGAAAATTATTTCTAAAACTTTGTTTTTTTAGCTTAATATATGTAATTACAATCGATTCCAAATATTTTTTGTTAATTTTTGTTGTATTTGAACCAAATACTCATATAACCCATTTAAATTATTTGTATCACTAAACATAAAATGAGAGAGGATTTTGTACATGGTTGCCAACAGCATAGATAAATCTGATAAGAGAGTTTAATTGCTAACGCAGCGTTACTAATCGTTTATGAATATAAAATTTTATTGCATGTTAATAAATCGAAATCTGTTTAATAACTATTCTACAGTTTAAGGCTGAAATAAAGAATTTTTATGAATTAGACCGTATATATATATATATATATATATATATATATATATATATATATATATATATATATATATATATATATATATATATATATATATATATATATATATATATATATATATATATATATATATATATATATATATATATATATATATATATATATATATATATATATATATATATATATATATATATATACTAGCTGACCCGGCAAACGTTGTTTTGCCTAAAAATGTCCCATAAGGATACTATAGATGTACGTATATGTATGTATTTATGACTAAAACATACATTGATCATACCCCTTCACCAATGAATCTGAAATGAAAAATGCAGATATAATTTGATATCTCTCTGCGCCAGTACTATACATATATCTCAGCTTTCTTGCTCTTAGCAACTCATTTGCCACGAACCTAAAATAATAATAAAATCCGGCTTTAAACTGATACTTCTCCTCGCCAGTACTTTATGTGTTCTTACTCGTATGAAATTATTTTTTCATATATTGAATTGTATTTCCCCTCATCGAAGCACTCTGTGGTAAACGATATTTTTTTTTTTTGTCAGGTGCGAAAATGATCAATGCAGAAAGTTTTCCGACACCTGAACATGCGACATACCGTTGTCCGTGTGAAAAACAGTGATTTTCCAGATTTAGGCCACAAACACTCAATGATTGGCCTTGTGATTTATTAATTGTCATGGCGAATGCGATACGAATTGCAAATTGTATTCGCTTAAACTCGAATGGCATACCGGTTGGGATCATTGGAATTCTCGGAATGAGAACTTACTCACCTTTGAATTTTCCTTTTAGTAATCTCGCGTGAATCACTTTGCTCATGAATTCTGTGACCGCTAAACGCGTTCCGTTGCATAATTTTGGTTGGTTGAGATTGCGAAGCATGATAACGACTGAACCAACCTTCAATTGTAAATTGTGCGGCGGCAAGCCAGGCACATCCAATGAATTCAAGAACCCAGTTGGGTAGTTGCTTGCTTCGTCTTCGTTTGTTACACATTCGATAGATTTGAACGAATGCAGTGACCCAACGTTTTGATTTTGAATTGTGAAGTTTAAGTGATCCACATCCTTGTTCTTTGCCGCTAAAATTGCTCTTTTACTCAAACAATCGTAGTTTTGGTGGTTAGCAATGATGTTCGGAAACACTTTGTTCATGAGCTCCTCTTTCGTTGAGACGAAATTGCAAAAATTTGACGGGAATGATATCAATCCATTCGATGAGTCGACAGGAACACGACCATTACCGATAGTTAGCAGTTGATTGGAGAACACTTCGGCAGATGGATCGTTTAGCAATGCAACTCGCATGTTTGTCGTCAGCTGAAGTTTCTTCACATAACGCCACAATGGTGATGATTTGAGGCAATCATTGATCTCATCGGCAGCGGTCGATCGTGGTATTACTGGTAGTGTTTGCCGGAAATCGCCTGAGAGTAAAATCAACGCACCCCCAAAACATATTGCGTCATTACGCAGATATTTCATAGTGCGATTCAGAGCTTCTACCGCACGATTATGCGACATGTGCATTCGAACCAGATAAAAATTTTGCTTGCTACCAAAACTTTGGCCATTGCTGAATGTTTCGCTATGTTACATGTGGCTTCTTCAATCGCTTGAAGGTTTAATCGCAATTTTAATGCAGAATGAGCGGTTTGGCAACCTTCCAGCAGCGTAGTTCATATTCTGGAAGAAGCCACTGCTACAGCAATTTCCGATCTTGCACGAACTGTAGCCAAAATCAATGATATGAGGAATGTCTTGCCATTGCCACCAGGCACATCAACGAAAATCATGCCGCCATTTCCATCATCAATTGCCTTCATCACCGTCTCGTATACTTCTTTTTGTTAGGGATTCAACAAAGGTCCATTCATTCGAACAAATTGGCTTAATGCATTTGTGTCGTATTCATGCTCATGCTGTAATTCTCGTTCGAATGCGTCGATTATGCCACGATCAGGCGATGTTATTCCTAACCTGACTAACAAACTGCCGCACATTAGGTAACACATTTCTTCTATCAAAACCAAAGCCTGGTTGTGCATCTCTACATTCATCTCAAGACGGGGATTCCCTGAATGGACACGAACTCGATGCAAAATGTCTTCTGACATGTCATCCTTGTACTTCTCCCACAATTCACGTGGATTCGATGGAAAACATGTAGAAATAATGATTGAAAACAATGTGCGTATCTGACTTGGAGATGCGGAAACAGTTGCTTCAGCGAATGTCGTGTCCCAATGCGTATCGTTTTCTAGCAAATTAAGCTCCTGACATACTGCACGAAATATTGGCAACACTACACCATTGACAGTTCGAAGTGATTCAAATGATGTCGGGCCACGAACATTCTTGAGTTATGTTCGTTTTAATGGGTTCTTGAGTTAAGATGGCGTTGTAAAAAAGTTGATGCACACAACGCCATTTACTGGCAATACCGGTAATACCAGCATTTGAAATTATGTTCGTTTTTATGGGTTCTTGAGTTAAGATGGCGTTGTAAAATCGCTCTATACAAAATGTATGGGGAAATTAATTTTCTTCATAATTTTTTTTCGGAATTTTCTTGGGTATTCTCCTTGTTTGGGTGGAGACCTAACCGAATTGGTACTCATCATCGAAATCGATCCAGGCGTTCTTGAGTTATAAGCGTAGTAACTTTTTTTTTTCCACTAATTTTTATTTTTTGTATCTTCAGAACTGAACTAACAAAAAGTGTTCAAATCTTAAATATAGATAGAATAATTAGGCCCAACCAGTGTCGGACATAAACTTAGTGATAATAATTAAAAATACATAAATGTCGTGTTAAGCACAAAATTATTTTCAAAAAGTTTCATCTGCGTTGCGTGTTAAGGCCGTAGTATCCCTCTTTTTTAAGCGGATGTGTCCAGGATAGTTCAAGATGTTACGAGCAAGGGGATTAGGATGGGACTCGAGTTTTGTTAAATATTTGCCTGCATATTTTGCAATTTCTGCAGTCACAAGTGGCATATTTAAATCACGATGTAAAATTGAATTTTTCATGTACCAAGGAGCCGATGTTATTAACCTTAAAATTTTGTTTTGCATTCGTTGTATTCTTTCTACATTGGAAGCTGAAGCAGTGCCCCATAGCTGAATTCCGTAACACCATATGGGTTTCAAAAGCGACTTGTATATTAAAAGTTTACAATCCAGACTGAGTGTTGAATTTTTACCAATCAACCAATGTATCTGGGTTAATTTAAGCTTCATTTGTGTTAGCTTAGAGTCAATGTGCTGTTTCCATGTAAGCCGTTGGTCAAGATGTATACCAAGGTATTTCACCTGTGAATGTTGAGGAACAACTTGATTGTTGATACGAATGGGGGAGCAAGTGTCCCTTCGTAGGGTAAATGTGACATGAACACACTTTTGTTCATTTACTTTTATTCTCCATAAGTTCAACCATAGTTCCAACAGGCTAATATGATTCTGAAGATATCGGGATGCCTCGTGAGGGTTTTCATGCATACTAAGGCAGGCTGTATCATCGGCAAATGTAGAAGTGAAGATATTACTGCTCAGAGGCATATCACAGGTATAAATCAAATACAAAACTGGCCCCAGTATACTACCCTGTGGCACACCGGATGAGATAGTTTCAGGCACACTCATGAAGTCTTCTTCCACAACAGTGAACTTCCGGGCAAGAATGTAACTTTCCAAAAGATTTACAATGTTTGTTGGTAAATGTGTCTTCAGTTTTAAAATTAGGCCTTCATGCCACACTTTATCAAATGCCTGAGAGACATCAATAAAGAGGGAAGAACAATACTTCTTTTCTTCAAATGTTCTTCTTATGAAATGAACCAATCTATGAGATTGTTCAATGGTGCTATGCTGACTTCTAAAACCAAATTGATGATCCGGTATACACCCATTATTAGTTAGAATTGGGGACAATTTAGTCATTAGCAGCTTTTCGAAGAGCTTTGAAATTGTTGGCAATAAACTTATTGGCCTATATGACTCAGCCTTCGTAAGATCTTTGCCCGCCTTTGGAATCATTTTGATCATAGCAAGTTTCCAGCTGTGTGGATAATACTCCAGTCGTAAAATGCCATTAAAAATAAACAACAGGATTTTAATAGCAACACGAGGCAACTGCATCAGCATCTTGTTACTAATTCCATCAATACCCGGAGCTTTCTTCTGGTTGGTTTCAGCAATTAGTTTTTGTACATCACGCATTTTAAACTTCATGTGTCGAGGGGGTAGAGCAACTACACTCGGCAAATCAACAGCACCAGTACATGAGTTTGAGGTAAATAAGTGTTTTAAATGCTCAGCAAATATGTTACCTTTTTCAGTATTGGTTCTTGCCCAACCTCCGGTCGAAGTGCGCAGGGGTGGTTTAAACTCAACGGGTGTTTTAAGTTTTCTAGCTGAGCGCCACAAGGAGTAATTAGATGCTGCTGTGACATCGAGACCTTCCAGATAGTTCTTAAGAGAAGCAGATTTTTCAGATGCAAGCAACTCATGGAGTCGTTTAGTGCATTCTCTAAGTCTGATTTTATGTTGGGGTGATCTGTGCTGTTGCCATTCCCTTCTAGCTCTTCTTTTTTCACATACGAGACGTTCAATGTCCGCAGAATAAATTCTATTAAACCCAGTCTGCGGAGAGGAGGTAGTGGCATGTTTAGCAGCCTGTTTAATATTTTCAGTAAGATTGGCAATGTTGAATTCAATATCATCGGAAGTTCTAAGCCTGATGTTTTCCGTACAATGACTACTGAGATATTTTTTGAACCCCAGCCAGTTAACACGATTTATCATCTTCACATATGGGTGAGGTAAGTCACTTCTTAGTGGGCTACAAATTGTAACGATCGTGGGAGAGTGATCGGAGGAGAGGTCATGTGAAGCTTCAACATGAATTAAATCCCTAGGGATATTTTTCATGACCCCAAAATCTATAACATCTGGAATTTTTTGTATGTCAGTAGGCCAGTAAGTGGGCTCCCCGCTAGAAATGACATCCAAACCCATTTTTGAAATTGTGTTGAACAATGCTCGACCTCTAGGTGTAATAAGACGCGACCCCCAGAACGTATGCTTTGCATTGTAGTCGCCAGCTGCTATGAAACAAGGGCCAAGAGTTTTATAAAAATCCTCGTATTGATCCTCAGTGATTGAAAATCTGGGAGGGGAGTAAATGGATGATATCACGAAATTTGTACAAAAATTTTCAATGCAAATATTTGTTGCCTGCAGATGGTCCTCACAAATGTTCTCAAGAATGTAGTGTTTGAGTCTTGACTTTATTAGAATTGCCGATCCTCCGCATGCTCTTCCTCTCGGGTCCTTTGTATCATATAAGGTGTAGCCACTCATTTTAAAAAGGCTTCTCGAAGTCAAATGAGTTTCAGATACCAACATTATGTCAATATTTTCTGCCGTGAGGAAGTGCTCAAGTTCATTTTTATGTTGGCGAATGCCGTTTGCGTTCCAGAAACATAATTTTAACGTGTTCATGGCTTGTTAACTAATGCTAGAAGTAGTGTGTTCTGCATTCGCAGCATTTCTTGCATCATGCTAGTCATATTTGTTGTAAAGTTGTTTATTGTTTGCACCAAATTTTCAATAGTAGCTTCAAGGCGATTGAAATTAAAGCTTGCATTTGCATTTGTTGTACTAGTTGGTGGTAACACTTTTTGCACTGGAACTGAATTGATCTTCACAGCGTCAGCATACGATACTTGTGTAGAAATTGGTTGGGCCATAGGAGGATAAGCAGCGGAGTACGTATTTCCTGTTTGCGCTGGAGTTACTTTAGGCTTTTGGCTCATAGCTTGTTTAACAAAAGAGAACACAGGACATCCCCTGTAGTTAGCAGTGTGATTACCTCCACAATTACTGCACTTTTTTTCCTTCTGGTCCTTCGACTTATTGCAAATAGCAGTATTGTGTAATTCACCGCACACAACACAAACACTAGGTAATTTACAGTAAGTTTTCGTATGGCCATATTCTTGGCAATTATGGCACTGTACGGGACCAGAACGCTTGTGTGGTTCTTCAACTGTGATTTTCCGGTATAATAGATATTTTAAATTGTAAATGGGATGGGTCTCATTTTTCTTCAGTATTACATCATTTGGCTCCAGTTCAACGCGAAATAGGGGTTGGGGGATCTTCTCCCTGTTTATTATGTTAGAGACATTCTTTACCTTAAATCCCTGGAGGGTGAGAGCATCTTTTATTTCAGCAGGGACAACGTAAGAATCTATGCCCTTCAATACGACCTGTAGGCCCTTGGCGCTCTTAAGCTGGAATGTGTAAAAACTTGTTTTATTTTTTCTAATTCATTAACCATTTTCCGGAAATCTTTTTCATTATATATTTGCACTTTTGTTTCGTCAATGTTACCACGTTTTATTGGAACAATGTGAAATGCCTTTTCACCAATGACCGAGATTAGTTTTTTGATAAGTGTGTTAGAATTTTTTTGCCTCAAATAGATGGGTGGTGGTTTGGAGGTTTTTTTCGAGGATGCTTCGGGTTTTTCGTTGTCATTCTGCAATATTTTAAAACGATTTTGACGGTTAACTGGGGCGGCGTCGTTATCCCTGGATATCTTGGGAACCGATGAGATTTTAGACGAATTTGGGCTACGCCCGCGCTTTACTACTGTAATATATCTGTCCATTCCGACAGGCACCTTAGGTTTCTGAATACTCTTGTCTATTGTGATAACTTGGTTAAGTGAAGAACACGAGCCCGGAGCGGATAATGGCGCTGATTTAAATAAAGAAGTACTAGGCAGCGGTAATGTTAGAGAATCACTACTTGGCATCGGAGTAAGCGAATTTGATCGCTCACGTAAAATTGGCTTTGCCGTTAGAAAAAGACTATCATCAATTTTTTTATTTTTATTATTTGCATTAAGAGCTTCTGAACTCACAGTAAAATAGGCATTTCTGCCGTTAGAACTCACTTCACAATTGTTTGTTTTTGAGGTACTCATGCAGAGTATTCCTCAGTCACTTTGTTTACGGTTGTTTTTTTTTTTTTTTTGTTTTTGTTGTTTCAGATTATATGAAAAATGTTATTAGTGCAAATAAAGCAAATTTTAACAAAAACCCGTACTTATTACGAATCAGTACTTATTACGAATATTTTTTTTTGTTTGTATTTTTTTTGTTTACTATGTAAAAAACTCCGCTAACACGTCTGTTCACTACGAAGGTTCAACAAGACTCCATATATATATATATATATATATATATATATATATATATATATATATATATATATATATGTATATGTATAATATATATAATATATATATATATATATATATATATATATATATATATATATATATATATATATATATATATATATATATATATATATATATATATATATATGTATATGTATAATATATATAATATATATATATATATATATATATATATATATATATATATATATATATATATATATATATATATATATATATATATATATATGTATATGTATAATATATATAATATATATATATATATATATATATATATATATATATATATATATATATATATATATATATATATATATATATATATATATATGTACATGTATAATATATATATAATATATATATATATATATATATATATATATATATATATATATATATATGTATATGTATAATATATATAATATATATATATATATATATATATATATATATATATATATATATATATATATATATATACATATATATACATATATATATATATATATATATATATATATATATATATATATATATATATACATATATATCTATATATATAAAAGAGAGTGATGTTAGTTACTACGTTTATAACGCAAGAACGCCTGGACCGATTTCGGTGATGAGTACCAATTCGGTTAGGTCTCGACCCAAACAAGGAGAATACCCAAGAAAATTCCGGAAATTTTTCCAAAAAAAATAATGAAGAAAATTAATTTCCCCATATATTTTGTATGGAGCGATTTTACAACGTACAACAATCGTAACTCAAGAACCCATAAAAACGAACATAATTTCAAATGCTGCTTCCGGTATTGCCAGTAGATGGCGTTGTGTGCATCAACTTTTTTACAACGCCATCTTAACTCAAGAACCCATTAAAACGAACATAACTCAAGAATGTTCGTGGCCCGACATCATTTGAATCTCTTCGAACTGTCAATGGTGTAGTGTTGCCAATATTTCGTGCATTATGTCAGGAGCTTAATTTGCTAGAAAACGATACGCATTGGGACACGACAATCGCTGAAGCAACTGTTTCCGCATCTCCAAGT